>PVJO010001696.1:0-163676 GCA_004026905.1 Hystrix cristata | reverse complement strand
TTAGTTCAGTTATTATATGTTGACATATAATAAAATTATGTAGCTATGTTTAGTACATTGTTAAGTAGAAGGAAAATCACATTAATAAAAATAAGCATATAGGAGAAAATACAGTCTATTTTTCACAGGTCACTGTGACACTACATATACATACGTACAAATAGAGTTATATATTAACATATGTAGTGGTATATGTCAACATAACTGTAGAATAGATTTTTATGCATTTTGTGCTCTAGATTTCAATAAATCTGACTTTTCATAGCTGACATGAAACTGACATAAAATTTATAAAACTCATAGAACTATTCTGGCCCTTCCCATAGCATGTTCCTTGACCATAGAAAGAAAGAATTCTACTAAATTACAATAATCTCCACTTCAGGTTGAAGTACATCTTCATTTCACGTTCTGAGAAACTGAGGGAAATGAGGTTAGAAGTAGGAAGGTTACAACCTCATGGCTGAGTAGACGCTGTAGGTACAACTGTAAGAATGTGTTCTATTTAAAACTGTATCTAGAAAAGATCTTTGCGCGCTTTGGATATAAAGCAAAGTGCTAATAGGAAGTCTCTTAGGCACACACAGCTCTTGGAGTTACATCCTTGAGAGTTGGAGAGCAAGCATGAGGCAGAGTCCAGTTTTCTGACTTGTTAGTCAGGCTGTGAGGTTTCCTCGACTGGGGAGGGGCTGGTTTCGAAGTGTGGTTAGACCTCCTCGGAGGTGGTGCCCCGGGAAAGCAGCAGGAGGATGCGGCCCGCCCAGCCGGCCTGCCGGCAGAGCCTGCCCTCGCTGCAGTCTTGGGAGCAGGGTTAGCTGGGAGAGTTCTGCTCTCGGTGAGGGGCGAGTCCAGAGCATTTTCAAGAGGATTTGGAAGAAGAAAAAACAGTATCTTGGTAGAAAAAGAAAAGTCAGTGCTTGTGCCGCTGAGGACGAGAGAGAAGAATTAAAAAATGTATTTGTTGTTTAAAGTTTAAAGATCCCCATTTTCTGTTAGGGTACCTTTATTCCTCCTTTGTGTTCTCCACCGGATCCTCCGTGCCTAGCAGCGTACCAGGCATGAGTTGCTTAGTAAGTGTTTGTTGAGTGAAAAAACCATTGTGCCAACCACTCAAAACTTCATTCTGCACCTCAAATTCACTTTCTCTACTGTTTGTTACTGTATTAACATATGCATACAATTTAATATTAAAGTGTAAAAAAATTTTAAAAAGTAATGTTTTCTCTATTGGACAGATATCTTTTTAAGAGACTAGGCTACTTTAAGATTATTCTTATTTTTATTAAGGTAACACATTTCATAATTTAAAATGAAATAAAATGGTGTTAAATTTCTTGTGGTGTACACAGACTTTCTCTTGAGCTCTGGTCTGAATTCCTACAGGTAAACATTTGACTCATTTAGAGGTTTCTTTTTGTTCTTACGTGTTTCTGAATGGTTTGCTTATCCTGCTAGTTTTCTTGCTGTTTGTTAGTTAGCAATTTTACACATTATTTATTGCCTTTACATTATCATAGTTGATTGTCTTCTGTACACACTTTCATTCTCCCCAAAATCCATATATAGTTTTATTGATGTTTAGAGTTAATTCTCTGTGGATCTTCTTTTTATTCTGATTATATCTACATGGGAAAGAAGGGATACTGTATTAAATATTTTTTTCCTCCGTAAAACTTCTGGTTTTCCTGGAGTTCACAACATTCTTAAAGTTTGCTTAACACACTTTTTACTGACAATAAATTAATCAAAATTGCCTCAAATATCTTTAAATTGTCACAATCAGAATAGCCTAATTGCTGTAACAATCCCCAAATCTCAGTGGTTTTATACAATTCATTTCTTCCCCAAGTCACAGTTCTACAGATGGCAGCTGGGACTTCCATGGATACATTCAGAGCCACACCTTTCTTTCACCTAGTGGCTTTTACTTCTTTCATCTGGCTTTATTTCTTTTTCATTGAGCTCGTTTTTGCCTCTTTGCGTCTGGATACTAACAAGGACAGAGCAAAGGCAGGGACGGTCTCGGGAGCCACTCTGTGGGCTTGGCCTGGATTGGTGTCCTCCCATTCTGCCCACATTCGGTCGCCTGCCTCCCACAACCCTGCAAGGGGCTCAAAAATGAAATCTGGTGGGGCCTTCAAGGAAAAACAGAACATGGAATCTGGTGAGCCCTGCCATCTTCTTCCTCTTTTCTTTCTCTCTCTGTCATTGTCTGTCTCTCTCTGTCTGTCTGTCTGTCTCTCTGTCTGTCTGTCTGTCTGTCTCTCTCTCTGGCTAAGTTAGGATTGTAAAGTTCATCTAGGGTACAATTCTAGGCTCAAGACAATTTCATTTTTTGTTCTTTTCTTTTTATGTGATTTGCTTTATGTTTTGGGGTGAAATTAAGATATTTAAGGTTCTTTTTATCCATGAATCCCTATTATCTCAGAATACTGCATCGATTTAAAATTTATTCTGCTGGACTTTGGTGGAACTTTTGATTCCAAAATTTATGGTCTTCACTTCTGCAATTTGAAAACATTATTTTGTTTGCTTAATTTTTTCATCCCTTTCTGCAAGAACATTTTTTCTCCAACTTTTTATGTAGGTTTTTGTTCTACTTCCCTGATGATATTTTGAAGTTACTTCTAAACTATCAACATTTGAAAAGTTTAATTATGTTTTCAATTTTAGGAGGTTTTTTTTTTTTTCCTCCTGTACATACATTTCTTTTTTTGTTCACTTTTTCTAGAAGCAGAGTAAAAAAGGCTCATGTTGTTTAGACAAAAAGTACTCTGGTTTACTTTCTCCTGGAGGCTGGACTGAGCAGGGGAAGTTAGGGCTGATTTTGCATGGTGGTGGAGGAGGGAACTTTGGGTTCAAGTATTCTGTGTATAGATATCTATCTGAACCTGTGTTTGCCCCATCACCTGACTCTACGCCATGCTGCTATTTCTGCTTCCTGGGACTAATGTTGTTGAGTTTTGTAGCAAGAATCGGCTCCTTTCTTGCCTACACTTCCTCCTATAGACAAGTGATGTGCCTACTCTGCTCTTCCAGACCAGGTACCAAGCCTCCAACTGATTTCAGTTCTTCGAAAAATTCATCAAAATATATTTTACCTGTTGATGTCTCTTCCCCCTATTGCTTTTCTTATGGCTTAAGAACATTGTTTAAAAATTCATTTAGTCTTGTGTTGAAAGAGTTTCAGGAAAGGGAAACGAAACACATGCGATCAATTTGCCATGTTTAACTAGGAGTCTCCCGAGTACATTGATGTATCTGTTTACCTCAGAGCTGTTTTTATTGAATGAGACAGAAATTACATGTATTTAATTTGTGCAACATAAACTTCATGTACAGGAAAGCCTTTTTATTATTATTATTTTCATGACACATGATGCTGTCACCCGTTCTCAGTGGATTTCCAAGGTCTTTGATTCCACGCTGCCCGTGGTCAGAGTGACGTTAGTGAAATGGCAAAGCATCATTTCTCCCAGGGAAGGGAAGGCGTCACCACTTGCCAGCAGTGTCACTTTGTGACTGCAGTGGCTCTGGTCCTGGAACCAGCAGGACAGGACTGTATGTGGCAACTCAGTCCAGCAGAGCTGTCCCTGCGAGTGTTGGCTTCACCAGACACTTATCTGGGGAAGGGCAACAAGGAGACCAGGTGACACATGTGCGTGCTACATTTTGTCATGGCAGGAAATTTTTCCAGAAATACTAGGCAACCGGCAGAGCAGAGAGACCACCCACCATAAGCTTCAGATTCAGCTCCCACAGACCCGAGTTCTACCTTCACTGAGCAGCTTGATTTTGGGCAAATCATTGGAACTTTCTCAACCTCAGTTTCCTTACTCTTAAAATGGGGACAGTAATTTACTAGAGGCCTTGCCCATCCCAAAGCTATACTGTGAAAGCCAAACCAGATGCTCTGGGGCAAGTGCCATGCCAACTCCCTTGTACACAGGAGACAATATCTGTCAGGACCGATGTGAGCAGTGAACAGGTTACCTACATAAAGCACAGGAACTATCATCATGAAGGACAGAGAGTCATTTTAAATCAGTAAGTTCACAGAGGAATGAGATCAAGGTTGTCTGTTCCTTCTCTGATCTCTGGGCCCATGGACACATACTTGCTATATACGCAGATAGTGTTGGTGGGTAAAGAGTTGGTTTACCACAAACCCAAATTCTCAGTATACATGTTTTTGGAAATCTATAAACCCAACTTCATACATTTTCTTCTAAAACAGCTGTCGTTAAATTGGACCAGGCTTGAGAGAATGGAGTAAATTAAGTGCTGCTTAAAATTGTCAGTAGAGTCAGTGCATCTATGGAATTACTGTGCCAGGCACCGTGTGAGGCCTTTCAGAGACATGAACTCAATCACACACAATAGCACTCCCAGAGAGTCGTTACTATTGTCTCCATTCTCAGGGTAAGAACATTGAGGACAGAATAGGCAGATTTCCCTGAGAAGGGATGTTCTTGCTAGACCTCTTCTCCACCACTGCTTGGCTATTGTTTGCTCGTTTGAGGTTTTGGGTTTTCTCTATCCTTTGCCCTTTCTAGGAGAAATTCTTGGGGAGATCCTCCCCATACAATAACAGTGGTGCTTCCCACATCCAAGTCTCTAAAGCACCCGGTCAGATCTGAGTTTGGCAATTAAAATTTACGCAATTATCTCATTGTTTACTAACAAGAATGCAAACGACAGGTTTGGAATTGTTTATTTCCTTCACCAATGAATAAATCAATGGTAATTGTATGTATTTAATTTTGCGTGCTCACCTATGCCATGACTCTGTAAATTAGGGATGTCAGAGTATGTCTAAAATGCAGGTCCCAAAGGGCCGGCGGGATCTTTGCTCTGTGCTTCAATCTTACGTGTTTAGAACAGGGCCTATCACATAGTAGGTGCTTAATAAACACCTATTTGATGACAATGTGCATGCTCATTATTTTGCTCGTCATTTATTGATCTCTGAAACTGGTGTTAGAAGTGGGACTAGGATAGTGCACACTGCCCGATGTTTTCATATGAACGTATTTTAATTTAAAATGCAATTTCTGTCCAACTTGCCTTTTCCTGGAGGTCGTCCTCTGCCCTGCACCCCGCTCATTGGCTGGTCTGTGGTTACAGAGACCCTGTAACCACTGTTAGGGAAGCAGCGCGCTGGGCTCCTCAAGCGAGAGGTCAGAGAAAACGCAGAAAAATTAATGAATAAAAACGACTCGCGGCTCTGCTGGAAGCCCCAGGACGTGGCGGATTTAACTGAGAGCCAGGCATGTTTCTTACTGCAGCTGTTGAGTCACAGGCAAGATCGGCCTGAGGTGAGCCCTGCACATCCGCGTTGGCGCTCGCAGACACGCCTTCTTCTCACACAAACCTTCCAGATCGGCGCCCGGCGCTCTCCGGGGGTGGTGCTGACACCGGCCCTGCCCCTCGCGGTCCTGACCCATCCCGAGCCACAGGTTGGAAAACCAAGGCGCCGTTCCCGAGACTGTCACCGGGTGGATCGCGCGTGGGTGCGGGTGGCGAAGCCCGGGCTCCCGGCGCTGGGTAGGGAAGGAAACGTCTCTGTAACCTGACACCAGCCTCTCGGCGCGGAAACTTCGCAGGCTGGTGAGTTGGGGCCCGCGGGCAGGCGCGGCGGGAGCGCGTTCCCGCCCTCCCGGGCTGCGGGCGGGGGGCTGCGGAGCGGGGTGGGCGCGCGGCTGCCTTTCCGGGAGGGGACCCGGCGCGGGGAGCCGGGCGACCAGCGCCGCGGACGGCACCAGCGACTCCGGCTGGCCCGCTCTCCTTCAGCGCTCGCCTATCCAACAGCTGGTCAGGACAGAAACCAAAACAAAATCCCTGGGCGCAGTCACGCCAGTTCCCTTCCATCCGTATCTTAAAAAATTAAAAAAAAAAGAAAAAGAAAAAGAAAAAGAAAGAAAGACAATGCCGATGGGTAAGAATAATGATGATGTGTTCAGGGTGTCATCCTGGGAGAAGTGACTTGGTGAGGCCGATAGGTATTTCTTTCCTCGCACTTCCTCAGGTGAATCAGCCACAGAGTAATCAAGAGTCATTTCTGCTTTCCAATTTTTCGCTGTTACTTTCGAATTCTAAGGGCTGCATCCACTAGCGTGTGTATCTGTGTTCGTGCAAGTGGTCACGGTAAAGTAGTTTCCAAGATGTTCCCACTCAACGCGACATAGCCTTGCAAACTCCTGAAGCAAGTGAACTGTAAACAGTGCCTGCCTTCCTAGGAAAACGATGTTTGGCTAAAGCTGTCCCGCCCGGTAAGGTGTTTATTGAGTTCTTATGTCGAGATCTAAAACTGAGGCTATAAGATCCCAGTTGTTTAAATGGTGCATCATGAAATTGGGTCAAAATGAATTACGTGTTGTTTCAGGATTATTAGTAACAAAGTTATGTAATATAATAAAGATAGACATTTTGATTGATTTCTATTTAAAAGAAAAAATATCCATACGTCTCAAGGTTTGATTATATTTACACATACACAAATATATAGTGCATGGTTTCTAAGTAAAATTTTGAAAAATTAAAAGAAAAGATGCACATCGTTATTAGAAACTCAGGTATAGAAGCATACTGGATTTTTTTGAGCTACTTGAAATTCCAGATTGCAGTTATAAAATAAGTGTCATACTTGTCTTGTGCCCCCCCCACTTCCCAAATAAAAGTTATTCTTCATGCTTTACTAGCCCAATCCTCTACTCAAATGAGATCAGCCATTCTTGAAGGCAAGGGGGAATTCTCATAGAGAGCCAAAAGGAGTAATATAGACAGACAGTTTAACATTAAACTTTGTAGGCTTTTTCTGCTTAAGAACTGACTGTGGACCTCCCATAGGATGTTACTACCCTAGCTTTCAAAGGAAAACAAAACATTTCCAATGAAACTGGATGAGCCTGTTCTCATAGTTGCCAAGAAGGAATGAAGGGAATCTGTTAAACGTAAGCAAACTACAGCTCCCGTTTTCATAGGTCATTTCTGGAACAGGCACTTTTGACCCCATAGGGAAAGCAACCCTGTAAAAATGCTTTTCTCAGCTCCTTAGTTCACCACCTCCCACTAAAATTACCTTCAGGTTTCAGAATTGTTCATTTAACAGTTCTTCTGGAAATGTGGAAGTCATCCAGAGTCCCGGGGGGTTCAGAACAGAAATTTCCCCTTTTTTCCACCCTCTTTCTTGGAAATCTTTGGTTAGGTTTTTGGTCTCTCGGATCAGTAGAGCGTGAAACATAGACCAGCTATTCACATAAAGCTTGTCTCACAGTTAATCCAGCTTCTTGAGTTGATTCATCATGGCTGGTTAACCAGTAGTTCAGCTCTGATGCAATTAATTGTAATGTTGAGGTTCAGGAAAACAATTACAATGAAAGCAGACAGGACAATCCAGATGTTGCATGAAGAGTATGTCACTTTCTAAAGATGGCTGCCAAAGGGAGAATGATATTTTTTAAAACTCATTGCTATAGTACAAGTCTACAGGGCTTAAGTTTATTCTATGGAAATAGGAAAGAGGAATGTAATAATAAACCTATTATAAACCCTACATATGGAATTGAGACTACTACCCAATTTGTTTAAGTCCCTTCACAATCATTATTCATGTTCTCCAGCTATTAGCCCTCTCTCATTAGCCTTCCTTAAATGAGGAACACTTGTCTGGATTACCAATGATGACAACACTTTAACATTTGTCATAAAATCGTCAATAAGTTCAGTCTTTTCTACTAAACAAATGTTCAATATATTAAGAAAAATAATATATTAAGTTGCTTAATCATTTATTCAACAAATATTTATTTATTTATAGTATCAAACATGATTCTGGACCCTTGTGTGGACAGTAACAGATAAAATAGACAAAATCGACCCGGCAGAGTTTACCTTTTACTGGAAGACAAAAAGTAAACAAGATGAGCCAGTGAAATCTACGGCCCATTAGAGAACAGCACTAAGGAGAGATTATAAAGCAGGGGTGTGGCATGTGGTAACTATCAGTGGCATGGGACAAGGCGTGTTAAAATTGTAGATCCGATGCCAAGGCAAGATTCCTGGAGATTATCTGCCAGAAGCTATCTGAAAGAAGCAAAGGAGTGACCCTTGTGGGCAGGAGAAGAAAGAGCATTCCAGACTGAAGGGACAGGTAGCAGAGGATTGCTTGGCATCCGCCAGTGGCAGCAAAGCCTGTATATCTGCGTCAGAGGGAGTGAGGGGGACAGAAGCAAGATACAGGGAGGGACAACAACAGGGTGAGGGCCTGGGGAGTCTTGAAGTCCTACTCTGGTTTTTATTCTAGGTGAAATTAGAAAAAACTAAAAGGCATAAGCTATCAAACTTTTTTTTCATCAAATCCTCATTGAGCATGCTATGAACTTTAGTATTCTAAGTACTGTGGATGGGAGAGGTCAATAAAACAAACAGGGTCTCTGCTACCACGAAAATTGCATTCCACGGCAAGGAGATGGACACAGAAGTAAATGAACAGATTAACAACTCTGTAACTTTCAGTGTTATTAAAGAAAGCTTGTTAAAGGATGAAATAATGCAAGAGGCCTGGAGGGGACTGTGTATGATTCAGTGGACAGGAAAAGCCACAGGCCACTGTTTTCAATTTAGTTTTTATTTTATTTTTACTGACACATAATTACGGTACGTATTTATGGAGTACAATGTAATGCTTCAATACACATATAAGGTTGGCCCTCTGTATCATTGGGTTCAACTGTGGATTGAAACATTTGAAAAAAATTACATGTGTATTGAAAATGTATGAATTTTTTCTCTTGTCATTATTTTCTAAACAATACAGTGCAACAGCCACCTCCGTGACATTTACGTTGTACTGGATATTGTAAATGCCCTACAGGTGATTTAAAGTATACAGGAGGATATGTGCAGGTTACCTGCCAATATAAGGGACCTGAGCATCTGGAGATTCTGGTGTCCTTTGTTGCCCAGCAACCAATCCTCTGTGAAACTGACAGACAACTATACTCGTGTAATGTCCAAATCAGGATATTTAGCACATTTATCACCTCAGATATTTATTACTTGTTTATGATGAAAGTATTTTATATCTAAGGAAGTGACCTTTTTTAAAAAAAACTCTTTGGCTTCTTTGAAGATAATGGAGTACAGGATGACCAGAGTAGAAAGACCAAAGAGGAGGGTATTCTAGTAGCCATGACAGTGGTGTAGATTAAATTTGGGACAGTGGGCATGGGGAGAAGTAGATTGGCTGTGAATATCTTTGAAAGCAGTGATAGGACTATCTAATGAGGAAAGAAAGGGCCAAGTGATCACCAGGGTATATACCAATGATACTGGGAAGGTGGTGAAATCATTTCCTATGATGTGCAAAGCAAAGACAGAAAAAGTTTAGAAAGGGGAATGGGAAATTCATCTCCAGCCACTTTAGGTATTTTTAGGTATCCTGTGGAAATATTCAATTGGGATTTTGCGTATATGAATCTGACACACTTAGAAGTAATTGCTGCAATTTGGGGATTGAGTTCCTATGGGTGCTATTTAGATTCATGGTCTTGAGAGGATGACCCAGAAAGACATGGGACAAAGAAATAGAGGCCTGAGGACCACGTGCTTGCTTATCCTAATGCTCAGGGATCTTGTGCAGTGCATAAGAAGAGTCAGTAAAAGGCCAATCAAGTGAGGAGTAAATTACCAGGGGACACTATCATCATGAACTCAAGACAGGAAGTTTTTAAAAAATGGTTGATGGTGTCAGAGATTGCGATGGAAAGCGAGATGAGGGCAAGGATGTGGTGATTTCGCGTGACCATATGGAAGCACTGGCAACCGTGATAAGAGATGGACTGCTCAAAATCAGCTATTCGGAAAAACAAATTTTAAGAAATTCTAGAAACAGCATTTTCCCTAATCTTAAAGAGATACAGAAAAGATAGAGACCACTACAGAAATTCTTGAGGCTAATACAAGGATCTAATCCAGTGATGGAGAAGCTTTTAGAGCTTTCAATGGTAACAAACTGCCAGCTGCAGCACTGCTGGATCAAATCAATCCGTAAAGCTGATCTGTAGGACAGATGGACAAAGAAAGATATAATTAGAAATATCAGAGTCTGTGAGCTGTTGGCATAGTCTGAGGAAAAGTAAAACCAGAGTGGGCTGAAGCGTGGAAAAATGTTAAGGAAAACCAAAGATTCTTTAAGCATTTTTCAGAACAAAGCAGTGAATAAGGAAGTCATCTCACACCATGTGAGTGAAATTTCTCCATTTCTATTTTGCTTTCTTCTTCTTTCCTGGTTCAAAATAGGATCTGACAACACTAAGAGAAAATTAAAATCAAAGAATGTTGAGAAGTTATTGTGGCTGCAAGTAACTTCTTTAAATTGGAGAGAAAAGAGTAAGGAGGGGAATGGTCAAGAGGGCTATTATGAGGATGCTACATCTCAGTTGACACCTAAAGTATATCTGAGTGCATGACAGGGGAGGGATTAAGAAAGAATGAACCCAACAAAGTAAAAGCACCTGCAGAGTTTCTAGCCTGGGAAGCATCTTGTTAACTTCAAAGACCTGAAGACCGGTAGATAGTGAGAAACAGGTGGGAAAGAAGGGCCCGAGGTCAGGTTGGAGACCCTGCTTGGGAAGTCATTGCAGGGATGGAATAAGAGTAAGGAAGACCAAGAAAAGCAGCCACCCAAAATTGTCAAAGGTGTTGTAGAGATGTCTTCTGAGTCATGAACTGAATGACTCAATTTCTCTTCCAAATCTGTGATCCTACAACTACAGGTATACAATTTGTACATTTGGTAGCTATTCTAGATTCAGAATTGATATTGATCACTCAGTTGTAAGAAATAAAACAGATCAAGGCAAATCAGGTTGTAATTGCCACATAAGTCATTTGTTTAATCACCAAAAATGTAAGAACATTTTTACATTGGTATAGCAATATTAAAGAATACTAAAGCTCACTCACTTAATTTTATGAGCAATTTCATATAGGGCAGGTATGGGCTCATAAACTAGTGGGAGGTAAGCCAAATAATTATTTTTAATCTATTATTAACCAAATATTGCCAGTGCTTATAGTATTAAGCTATGGACATGACATCCAGTCTCTTTTAAATCTTCATTTTCCCCCAGGTAAAATGAAAGATATTGTTGTCTAAATCTAGACTTGGGTCATCTATATCTTTTGCTTCATGTTTAGTTCCTTCTTTCCTCTTTTCATAGTATTTATGTATCTATCCATTTTGCTAGCATTAGATAGATGTCCATAGATACATACATATATATCTGTACACCTAAGTTGGTATATGTGTGTGCATGTACACGCAGGTATAAAAAAGAAAGAAACATAAACTCTACAAAAAGGGGGAAATTCATTTTAAAAGGTTTAGGGAGAAAATACAAAACTATTTTTGTATTCTGTCTGTAGAACATAAATCTATTTCCAATTATAATGAACTCAGGGTCAACGCAATCTATTTTCTTGTTGCTTCCTTAGCTTTCTCAGAAAAATGAAACTGTGTATTGAATCTGACCTGAGGGATACAATAAAATAAGAATAATTAGAAAAATCAAAGTTGATTTATATTTGTCTCAGGCAAGGCAATCTGAGCCTGAGAAGTTTATTAGAAGAACTACTTAGTACCTATGTCAACTATTCAGAATATATTATAAACAGAATGTGTTGTTGATAAATATTTCTGGGCATGTTAAAGTATTGAAAATAAAAAATAAAATAAAATTTTTCAAAGCAAAAGAAAAACTGGGCCACCTTAATGCCAAAAACAGTACAAACCTTTTTCAGGGCCAGGAGTTGCCACCTATTGACTTAGGTGTCTCCCTGGACTGGCTCAACTTTTTGATTTTCTGCATTTTCCCACTGAATGATGCAAAATGCAGGGGCAATGCAACTAGTTTGCTAATTTCTGAATTAGAAGAATTACTCAGTACCTATGTCAACTATTCAGACATAGGTACTGAGTAATTCTTCAAGTGAACTAAAGATAGTTCCCACCATTCGCGATATGAAAATTATTATTCCTAATTCCTGCACATGTCCTTCTGCCCTCATTCTTTGATCTTCATCTTCCTAAAGTCAGCAACATCTACTGTATTCTCAAGTACTGCCTGCCAAGGTTCGGATGTACACATTTCAGTTACAAGCAATATAGGAAACAACACTGGAAGACATAGGAGAAAAAACAACCTGAGCCTGAGGAAAAACAATGAAACAAGTTTAACTAAAGAGGGCATCATATGAGAAGGACCTACTGCTTAAACCTCAGTTGGAAACAGGAAGCTAAATGAAGACCACATAGTAGTAGTAATAAAATAAACGAGCAGCTTTGAGTTTGCTTTTCTCTGGGACTTTACTAGGCCATAATCAGGTGCTGCTTATTTTGAAATTGGCCAACACAATCTCCCCAGATCTCCTCTGTTTTATATTAAGTGTTCATTTAGACATTAGGAAAACCAAGACGACAAAAGTAAGTTACAGACCTTGTTAGTAACACTTTGGGTATTGATATTTGGGTGCCTTCTCCTGCCCCAGTTATTTACAGACTTGATGAAAACTTATTCTACCTGGGATTATAGAATACGTAATTAGATAAAGGAAAAGGCAAAATGGAAAATGAAAAGAATCTAGTCCGGGATGTTTGATCCTCCAATAGGTGAGTTACAGGAGCCTGTAGATGTGGTCTTCCCTGCACACTTGGGAAGCCCTGGGGGTACATCTGTTGCCTGTGCAAATTCAGAGGAAGAATTCCATGTTGTGGTTTTCTCTGTAAAAGGCTATATGGTAATAACTGGGTTGCTAGGAAGGATTTTCCTTGTATTATAACACCCTTTCTAGTGCCCAGTGGTTTTTCTAATCAAGCGTGGTTCTGACTCCTTATTGTATTCACCCTTTCAAAGCAAACTTTGACTTTTAAAGTAATCTCATGCATGTGGCCAGAAAACGAGAAACCGATTCCTGATTCTTTACTTCCTGGAAGGTGTGGGATCAGAGCGACTTTGTGAAACTCAGCCTTAAGTTGTAGCCTAGGTCAGCTGAAGCAGGAGTGTCAACACATTACACACTCAGACACATGAGGGTGAAATCTTGGCACCTTGACAACAGAGAACTAATTGAAAATAGGAGAGATAATTCAAATTCACACACGTTAATGGCACATTTAAACAAAGATGTATTGTTTACACCCCAGTATGTTCTAACCAGTATAAATATTTTTATTGGCTTTACTTTTCAGGAATCATATTCTTCAAAGTGTATAGAAATTAGAATTGGAGGTTTTAAAAATAGCTTAAAACTACTTCCCAGCAGTTTTTCTCCCATAGTAAACATTTATTGTACATGGTCATTAGATCCAAAAGATGAAAATAAGAACCCAAAAAGTACTGATATCTTTGAAGGAGCACAGATTCTGATGATTATAGAATAATATAAACTTTAAGAAAAATGTCAAGTTAGTTAAAGTTTAAAACCATGTTAAACCTGCTAATAACAATTTCATCTCCAATACAATTTTTGTCTGTCTGAGTTTCTTACTTAGAAATTAACGAAGGGCCTACTACATGTCAGCACTGTAGTTCCTGCTTTTAAAGAATTTAGAATCTGGTAAAGTAGAGAGACACGAGCAAGTAATTTCAGTGGAACCTGGTAAGGTTTCATTTCCAATTTTGGGGTATAGTATTGTGATAACAAAGAAAGTTAAGACTGTAGGGACTGAGAAATGAAAAAGGCCTGAAATTAGCTCAGAAAATGTTGTAGAAGACACGACAGATTAAAGAGATGATTAACAAAAGCAGACATTGACAAGATACTTGGGAAAAGGAGGCCTTTTTAGAAGTCTAATTGGCTAGCTTTATTTAATATCGAAATTGATGAATGAATGGGGGTCCTGAAAAATGAAATCGTGCACAGAGGAGGTGAGGCGAGTCGGGGGAAGAAGACATAGAGCATTTGAGGTGCTTACAGTTGTTCGGTTGGATATGATCAGAAAAATGGCTTCTGGAATCTGCACCTCTCAGCAGAGGTCATGCTGGGAATTGAAACTGGGATGCGGATGATCACTGACACTCGTTTTACCAAATGCCATCTCTCCCTGGAAAAGAGAGGAGAAGGCACCACAACCCGGGACTAATGACTTTTTAAAATTTTATTTTCTGTAAGCACTACTCTGATTTGACTAATAATGACGTTAAAGTTCTGGAAGAACCCAGAAAAATTAAGGAAATATATCTAATTATATATAATTACCATCATCATGATTGTTGTTCTTCAATTGAAGGACACATTAAATATGCCCATAGCTCTGAGCTTATGACTATGACATAATTTGTCCTGTTCTGTGGGGCTACAGCTCTAAGTAACGTTTTCTTTCCCTTTAATTGTGCTCGCCTGTATTTTCTCCTATCTCACACTATGAAATTGACAAGTCATATGTCAGTTAACTAGAATATGTTCCAATGCCACTGAATGGAAACCTAGCAGATCCCGAAAGGGATTGACTTTATTGATTTGGGCTCATGAGTATCATGTTCTAATAACTAATACCCAGCCATTATTAATCTAAGAACAAATTAACTGACTTTTTAATTTCTTCAGTAGTTTTGTTCTGCTTCTGCTATGACTACATTTATGACACTTACCAATGTGTCATAATATGTAAAATAATATATAAAATATTGTACATATCATTCACAAGAATATATAAAATGTTGTAAAGTGATTGGGTGGAAAACATGAAGTTATTCTCTTTGTCCTATTTTCTCTTCTCTACCCTACCTCCACCTACATATCAACATTCTTCCCAGTTGATTATTTGCAAAGATTTAGGAAACACTGTATTATATTTACATTAATTTTTTCCATAACCGTGTTACTGCTTACTTTCCATCACAATTATTTATAATTATTAAATAGTATGAGAATATACTGCATGTCTACTTGTCCAATTTACATGCTTTCTGTGTTCCCTCTAGATTTCAGAGGTGCAAAGCTTTCTTGTTAGGGACGTATCATTTGATACATCTAGTTTGGAACAACTGTGTTTTTCATCAAAGCTCCTTGTAATTTGCCAACACTTCAGTTATTTACGCTCTGATTATTATAGACAGAAAAGCTAAATTCTAAAAAACAGTTAAATGACTCATGTTAGACACCTATTCATATGTACAAATGTCCCAGTCAAGATTTCTGATTAGAATCATGTTGATTTTCATCCTTCTTTTTTTCTGGAGCATTTGGTTAATTACATTATTTATAAGCTATTACCCAACTGAGAATCTTCTAAACTATACCCATGTATAAATTTTTTTTAAGAGTAGGGCATTTATTGAGAGAAAGAGTGCTCCCGAGAGGCAGGAGGGGAACCCATGTATAAATTCATCAGTATCTCATATTCTCTCAGGAAAGATCAGTGTGTTGTGTTTTTTTCTTGTGTGAGTTTCGAGTATACATAAACTAACATGGGCACACGTCTCTTGCGTTGTAAAGAGTGTCTGGACTTGTGTGAAAGTGTAATATTAAAGATGAAAATATGGGCACAAGTGCTATTACTGGGAATGGGGAATGTCCTCCTGCAGCTCATAATAAACATTCTTGAATCACTTTAAATGATAACTGTTTGACATGGTTGTTCAGGGTAACATAAGCCCTTAACTAAAGACTGACAATAAGCGCCATCATTTTCAGCTTTGAAATATTACTACCTCAGAATAGGCATTCATTACATGTCTCGGTTTTCAGGTCAAAGCTGTTGTGTACAGACAGCAAAAGTTTGGTAATCTTGGTTTTATTGGGCATCAATTTGCAAATTCTATTTTCTCTTACTACTGCCTACTATTTGGAATGTTTTTCTTTATATACTACCTGATAAGACTTCAGGGCTTGTATACAGTATATATGCAAAACATGAAAGAGTACTAAAGAGAGTAAAAATATATAAATAGTCCTTCCGTGCTAGACATCATTTTTTTGTGTGTCCACTTTACCTTAACACAGTACCAGTAATTGGCCCAAGGA
Organism: Hystrix cristata; assembly: GCA_004026905.1. Lineage (NCBI taxonomy): Eukaryota > Metazoa > Chordata > Mammalia > Rodentia > Hystricidae > Hystrix > Hystrix cristata. Next base: position 147,647 of record PVJO010001696.1, on the reverse strand, counting down.
ATAATTTAAAGGAAAAGTGAACTGGGTGATATAAATGGCAGCTAGCTCTTCTTCAAACCACAGGGTCCCAAGTGAAAGGGACTATAGGCAGAGAAGAAAATACTTTTATCTACTAAGGGCCTTTTGAGACCATACTGAGAGAATACCTCAAATCCAACACTAATTAAGAAAAGTTTAAGTAGTGAACCGGATGATGAATAATATCTTTTCATTTTTTAAACAACTATCACTTAATTCCTATGACCTTGGGACCCCGTTTACTTGGGGCTGACATAAATTGATACTGGAATTAAAGATGGCAATGACTATTTTTATGATACCCATTCCAGCGATGAGTTTGTAGGACTGCATTTCTACCATAGTAATGGTGTCTATAAATCTGTAACATTCTTAATTTTCTGGGAGTGGGTCTGTGGATTGAACTCAGGACCTTGTGCTTGCTAGACAACCACTCTACCACTTGAGCTAAATCCCCAATCCCCTGATGGAACATTCTTAAGAATAGTTATGAAATTTAAGAATTGTTGTGAAACTTTATTAAGGAAGAAACAAAAGATGCCTTTTTGCAGACTTCTTAGAGAAATGACATCCCTTTAACATTTCCTACTCAAGTAGACTCAATGAGGCATTTTATAAAGCCAGACATTTCCTGTGGTCCCTAACCTCCTGTTGAGACAAATAATCTTATTACATGTCTATTTTATCATGAAAGTAAGATCGTCTCCTTAAGTCTTTTCTCTTTGATGTTCATTGAGGTCAAGTGGAGGAAAGAACTTGCTTTTTAGTACAAATCACAAGTAAAATGATTTTCTCTTGAAACTTTATCTCCGAGCTCATCTTTTTGCTGCAAATAATAATTTGTCTGTCCTTACTCTCAAAACAAAATGTTTATTTAAAAATGTTCTTAGTTTGCAGGGCTGCTGCAAATAATAATAATTTTGTCTTAGGTTTACTAGTTTCAGACAAAAATGTTTGCTAAAGTATCTTGAATTCTTGTTTTATATTATTTTAATAAACAGACACTGTAACACTTTTAAAGATAGTCATTGTCCTTCAAATTCATTTATTCTTCTGTCATTGGCTATTATACGAGTAACTAACATAATCTGACTGGAGTTCTTAGTAAAAATTTATCTGATGCTTAAGGGTCAGAAAGGCACACAACTAAATTAGTGGTCTGTAGAGTTGCTAGTTGTTAAATTTAGTGATGGGAACATAGGTGACGTTTTAGATTTTTAATAAAACTCATTCTTTTAGCAATGGTAAATTACTCTGGATTAAGAAGATGTTTCTAACTCACTGTAAAGTAACTTATGCTTGAAGTTGTTTGTAAAATAGTGTCAGAAATAAATTTGCACTCATTTCTTCTGCTTCCTCTCCCAATTCTCCTGGGACTAGTGTTGCTATCAAACACAGTAGGGCATCTGCTGAGAAAGGAGAATAATGAGAAGAGTTAATACACACTAGTGTGTATCTGTAGCCATCAGCAGTGTTAAATCACCATTAAACTATTGTTAAAAAAAAAAAAAAAAGCAAGCAAACTGACCTGTTTAGAAACCAGACAGATTCTAACCTGTAGCTCAATCCACTTGATTCTAGCACTTTAAAACTTCATGTAGTAGGGCTGGGGATTTAGCTCAGTGATTAGAGTGCTTGCCTTGCAAGCACAAGGCCCTGAGTTCAATGCCCGGTACCACACAAAAAAAAAAACCAAAAAAAAAAAAAAACTTCATGTAGTAAAAGATTATTTCTATTTTTCTAAGATGTGAATTGCTAATAAGGCTTCTTAAATATTTTTTTAAATTCTATAAAGTTTGACTAAACTGTAATGATATATATTTTTCTTTCAGAGAATCAAGATTAAAATATTGAGCTAAAAAATGAATGTTGGCAATCACCTCTCCTGTGCTTTCATCTGTATGCTGATTGCTCATTCAAACAGGTTTAGCTACAGTCTAAATAAAGGGCAGGAAGGATAAGAGTCATGGAACAAGAAGAAAAGTCACTCCACGCCCCTGAGCTGGCTGCAGAGAGGAGGGAGGGGTTCCTCCTTAATCCGGGTGGAGTCTGAGATAACAAGGGTGCGACTTCCAGAACCAGGCCAAGTTCATGAATACAGCAAGGTGCACAATTACGGTGTATCTGTAAATCCGTGTCCTCTTCAGGATATAACTTTGAAGAAGATACAGAATTAGCCATAAACCCTGACAAGTATCTATGAATTAAAATACCCACAGAGCTCAGGAGTGCCAATAATCTCAATAATTTTCACCAAATCAAAGATTCATGAGGTTTAATTACTGATGGAGACAAGTCAAAAGGACAGACAGAAACCCGACTGCAAATTCACTTGATGAACTAATTGTTTTTAATGTAGAAGTACTTCTTAAATAATTGGTCCTGGAGAACCTACTACACTGCAACATCCTAATTAAATAGGGCTGAATTGCTGTTTACGCCTTTAAAATTCAAATGTATCTTTCCTTTTGCCTTCCTCTCATTTTCTGTCCCACTGTTAGTGTCCGTGTGAATAGGGAGGTGTGGTGGAGGGTAAGTGAGTGTTCTAGGTTTAATAACGTTTTTCATCATGCAGAAAAGTGAGAACTCGATGTTCTAACAATTTGGGACAAACTTTTTGTGTATTAGCCTACTTTCCTCTCCAACATATTGGCATCACAGTGTTGGGTCATTCGGCCTGTGGATGGGTCCCTACAGAGAAATCCACTGCAGGCTATAGTCCTGAGCCTCTCACAGCCTCCTCCAAATAGGAACATGATGTTATTCAGAAACATCTTGTTAATTATAAGGTTACATATATCTAAAGATTCCCTTTCAAGTCCTTGTCATTTTAAAATATCCACAGTCGTTTTTATTTATTAATTCAACCTACAGTGATAGTAAGAATCTTATAAAATGAGGTAGAGAAGGTACAACATATAGACTCAAATAGTGAGAAATATTAAGAAACAACAAAAGATTAGTAAAGCTTTATGGATTTATTTAAACTTCCCTACATGTGTTTCATGGATTGATTGCCCAAATTCTTAAGCTTAATTTGTCCTGATTTTCTAAGTAAGTTTATTAATCCAACTCTTGTGAGAATTTATTAAAAAACGAGTAAAGCTTTCTCATAACTCTAGATTGATAGTGATTTTTAAAGCTTTTTAGATTAAGTCTTGGTCCCTTGTATCAATAAAATACTGAATGGGAAAAATTATAGACTTTATTCATTAGTAGATGTACGTACATTTCCATAATCTTTAGCTAAGGAGCCATTTGAGAAAAACAAGGATGTTTACCTGCAGAGGAGAAAAACAAACACTGGAGAAAACTGAAGTTATCCTTCAGAAAACTGAGGGAAAAATTTTAAGCCATCATAATTTATGAAAGATAATAACAATTCAGTTCCCTATTTTTTTAAATTAAGAAAAGTAAACAAGAAAACCTGGATTCAGTTTGATATAACAGTATGATAAATGGGAGATGTGATTTCATTTATTGGAAATAATGAGTCTTGTGCAGATTAACTGCAGGTGGAACTTCACTAGAACATAGTGTATCATGAAAAGTATCTACGGAAGCAGATACGTGAAGATATCAAAAAATTTCATGGTATGTGGGGACTAAAAGCAATGTAAAATCCTCAATGACTTATTTAGACACAATATTTGACAATATAGTTCTAGCATGTTATGCGTATTCTTTGATTTTGTTCTTTCAAAGAAAATTCTCACTTTGATCAGGAGTAAGAAGAACATAAGTGGACTATTCTGACAGTGGTGGAAACACCGCTACACGAAATGGCAAAGCTGACAAACGGCTCCATCACCCGGCCAGCAGCACTTTAGAGCTCAGGGTTCGTACGTTCATTACTGAGTAGGTTGATTTTATTTTATTTATTTTATATTTTATATTAATCCTGGGGATTGAATTCAAGACCTTTGCCCTGAGCTATAACCCCAGCATCCCCCTTTAAAATTTTTGTTTTTTGTTTTGTTTTTGTTTTTGCGTTTCGTTTTGTTTTGTTTTTTTCCGAGACAGCGTCTCAGTAAATCGCTCAACTGCCCTGGCTGGACTCTAACTAGAGATCCTCCCACCTCAGTTTGAATTAGAAATCATACTGCGATTTGTGGAGAAGTGCACTCTTTTGTGTCCTGCTTCAGCCTCTCTGTGTCCTGCCTTGTTCAGTTCGTGGCAGCCTGAGAGGACCATGAGAGGCTCATTACCTGCTACATGACCACTCCCGACCCATCACTGGGCAGAAATCCACAGGACTCCGCGGAGCCTGCAGACATTTTCCCACGGGGATAACAGTTTTTGGTCAACCGTTTGTAAAACTACTAACTTTGAAGGTCCTTCAGTATTAGATTTCAATATTCTTGTCTGACAGTCATCTTTCTTCCCATTTCCCACATTCACCTTGCATTTTGAAGGAGGTAGACGACTTAGGAAAGCACAGACTATATAGACGAAAATAAAAATTTTGGAGAAATGTTTTAAAAACCATTTACAATAGAAAACTATATAGCCCTCTAGCATATTTCTGTTTCTGGTAAGATATGAAAAGGGTATTGGTTTGATAAATTGAGTGACACTCTGTTTCTCCCTGGCAAATATTTCCTCATACTTTTAAAGCAATAGTTAGTGACAGGTAGGCTTGAGTTTAAAAGTCAATCTAGTTAAATCCTTTGTAATTCCACAAAATGTCCTTTTCACACATGAATCATCAGTCATGTTTTGTATTAAGACCCTCAATTCTGAAGAATGATTAGCAGACTCTTAGTATTTCGTTTTGAATCTTACAAAAAAACTTTAATGGATTGGGGTCAGTCATATTACAAAAATCTCTTCCCATCTAAAAAATATTTAATGGAGAACTTGTCTAAGAAGTAGACTCACGATTCTAAATATGATAACATTTGCGTAAATTATATTTATGAACAACTTTCTTGGAACATAAGCATTGCACAAAGCGAAATATACTTCTATATTTAAAAACAATGAAGTAAAGAGGGAGGGAAGATTTACTAGTTACATGTTTCATAGTTCAGCAAGTGATGTTGGTGTATGAAAGTGCGTATTGATTGCTTTTCCCCTTTGCATTGATTTTCATGTCTAAATATAAATTTTATGGTTTTTAAGGGACACACATTCTAGAAGACAGTAGAGTGTTATGTTGTGTTGTGCAGTGTGTTGTGTTGAAAAGGAGCAGGCTGTGGATACTCCAGACCCGGATTCAAGCCCTACTTTCCAATTATTAGCAGTGTGGTCTTGGGCAACTGACTTACACTTTCTGAGATTCAGCTTTTTAATATGCAGAAACTCCCAAGGTTTTCCTGAGAGGAGTAAATTAACCAGTACAGGCAAAGTACTCAGCGTAATAATGACTCAGGTTGTTAATATTAATTTGAATTATAGTCAAGCAACTCATGATTATCATTAATTCTGCTTACATTTAATTACTATGGTACCTTCAAAAATTAGAGTACAGTGAAATAAATCATTTGAGCAAATTTCTATCAATTTTGTCTTCTAAATGTATCACATATATTATATTTATCTTCCTTTGACCCGGTTGTAAATTATTTTTTAAACTTTATCATACTATTTGTTTAAAGACATGTGATACATTCATGTGGTTTAAAACTCAAAATGCACAAAAGTATATACAGTATAGTAAAAATGTTCTTTCCTTTCTTGCTTCTTACCACAGATCCCTTCCCAGAAACAAATCTTCAAAATCTATATTATGCATATATAATCAAACAATTAGATACATATATTCTTCGTTCCCCCTTCCTTGCACAAGAATTAGTATACTATTTAAGATTGCCAAATGAAATACAAGACATCCTGTTAAATGTAGAATATTTGTGACATACAAATACACAAAATTAGTAGGTGTTTTTTCAGAAATTCAAATTCAACTGGATGATCTGAATTTTATTTGCCATGTCTGACATCCCTAAATTACTATTCACACTGTTTTGTATCATGTTTGTCTTTTTGGTTTTTTTGTGCATTAGAATAACCAGGTCGAGTCTTAAAACCTGCCATGCCCAAACTACACTGCAGACCCATTTGATCAGTATCTCTAAGGGTTGGAATTGGTTAGCAGTATTTTTTAAAGATTGTCTTTAAAGGAGAAATAATTTAAGCTACACGAACCCATTTTAAGTAGTACGTAATTCAATGAGTTTTGACAAATACGTGCACCAGTTTTTACCTAATACATTTTGGCAAACACTCAAAAATCAGTTCCTAAATTGTAAATTGTTTAAGCATGACATTTTATGCTATTTTTCTTCTTCGTAGAATGTAGATATTCTGTAATTGTTCCATTTACCATTCAGGTTTAATGCATAAAATGTGAGTTACTACTGTTTGCAACTACAACACTCTTCACCAAAAAAATGCAAAGATTGCAAATAAAAGCTTGCAGAAATACTTCACACCAAAAGATTATCTCACCTGCTCAAGGTCTTCCATTGGCTACATGGTATCCTGGGTGCTTCATAGGTAACTGTTTGACTCTACACATCCTCATGCTCCCAGGAGGGATCTGAAACCTGGTTTCAAGAAATCGCTTTCTTAGCTTAATTAGCAGACCTAAGATTCGAACCACAAGTCTGACCCCTAAGTCTTTGTAAGGTCACATCACAATCTGGTCTAATTTTGAGATTCCACCTTTCAGAATTCAACTCAGAGGGTCCTATTTTTAATTTGGAGAATAATTCTAAACAGCTGTTTCTGTTTCCCAGCTGATAACTATCTCAGCCAAAATGCCTTCTACAGGGAACAAACCAATCAAAACCAAACAAGTAAAATTCCTCCGAGCTCGGGTTTCTTTGATTTCTAGTAAAATCTGTGCAAGATGGTTCTGGATTTTGTGTTTGTTGGTTCGCCTGCCTTGTATCATGTGAGTGGGAAGGGCTAATGAAAAAACAATGGAAAGGATCTAATTATGAGCTGTGACTTAAGGTAAGGAAGTTGGGTTGTGTGCTATTAAACCTTAAAATTCTCCTCAAACTGCCTATCTGTCACACCCAGTGGTGATGTGAAGAAACTGAATTAAAACCCTGGGAGTGGATATCTTGTTCTTGAGTATACCAGGTATCTTGTTTCTCTTGTTTTAGGATGTGTTTTTTGACATGGTGTAGAGACAGACCACAAAAGTCTGTCTGCAGCAGAGAACACAATGTATCTGTTTCAAGGTCATTTCCTGATAATGGTGTCTTCCCGCAAAGTGCGGCATAGATTCAAGGAGGAGAAAAGAAAGTGAGTTCTGTTCCTATTGTAGCTGGGTTTGTTTGTCTTCGTATTTACAGCTGTTCTGAAAACTGTTGCATGTATTTGATGGTCAGTAAATGTTGCTGCAACTGTTTGGAAATTTTTGTGTTTGTTTTTCTTTTCTTTTTTTTTTTTTTTTTTTTCTTCTTTTGAGCCGGGAATCGAACTTGGGGCCTTGTGCTTGCTAGGTAAGCACTGTAACCACTGAGCTAAATCCCCAGCCCTGGAAGTTTTCTTTGAAGCATACACTATGTTCTGGGTAGTTTAGAAATGCGGGGATGTCAGTGGGGCACATGAGATCAGTGACCTAGAGGGGGATCTTAAATTATTCTGACAGTCTCATTCACCCAGAAGCATTTTTGGAAGATCAGGTAAACTCGGCCTCTTAATGTTCAGCAAAAAGTAGATGAGAAAGCATTCTAAGTTCCAGAAATTTCCCAGAGCAGAAAAAGCTTGATACTGAGCAACTGAAGACAAGTTGTGGACGTTCCTTAAAAAAAAAAAAGAATTCATGAAACCATGATTTGAGTGAGTCTAGTAGTTTGGGATTGGGACTAGCCCTGGAATCCGAAGAATAATGCTCTGACAGCAACGTGGTCTTCTCTAAGGACTGTGAAAGAGGAGAAGTGGAAAGTAGGTTAGCTTCTTGGTACTTTTTAAATTCTATTAATTTGTCTGAAGATTCTTGATTCTGTCTCTTTCAGAAGTATCATAATTGTGTGTGCTTTACCACCTAAAGGGTTCTTATTTGTTCATTTTTTTTTTTTTTGGGTGAAAGATTTGTTGTTAAAAGCTTGGAATGATGTAAATTTTTTATAATTCTCCTGTGTCCATCTCAGAACTTTTAGTATCTCACTCCTGAGGCTTTCACTTGCTTTGTCCTCTTTCTTCGGCCTGCTTTCACTTGTATTATTTTTGCAGCTTTTTAACTGTGGCTTCTTCTACATACAGGATTCAGTAATGCTAATATGTCTTTTTTAAATCTTAGCTGAACATTTTGATATTTCTCCTCTACTCCCCACCATTAGATTTCATTCTTGTTTCAACACATAACTTAAGTATTAGTAAAAATGTAGATGATTATAGATTTAATTAAATGCCACCAGTAAAGGGCAGGGTGGTTTTCCTGGGTTAATTATTTACAATAGCTTTTAGAATCTGAAGAGTTCAACAAATGTAGGCTGAGACCAGTTACAATGCAAATATTTAGAATTTGTTATACAACCTTAGAGCCAACTTGAAAAAGAATTGTGAGGGACGGGATATAGCGGCTTGACTTTGGAACCCCACAAACACCTTTTAAAGTCTTTTTCATTGATATATGCTTGCCATACATTATATTCACATTTGTTTTGAGAAATTGGTGTATACACATCATATTTTGATCATTTTTCACTGGAGCATATCAGATGCAACAAATGTATTCTTGGTAACAGCTTTGTGTGGCTTTTTCCACTATAGTGTTTACATTATCCTTTAAGTATTTGATGTAGTAAGTTTATTTGTTCTCTTGTTCAAAACTAACAGAAACTGATATGCTGATCTTGAGCAGAAATTGTCGTTGTGACTTTCCCTGGCCAGGAATAAGTTTCAGGGAGGTGACTTGTAGAGATGAGGTACAGCACCACGGGTCTGTCTTTCAGCATGCCACAGACGGCCTTGTCCTTTTAGATCAACTCCAGAACATATAGGCAAAGCTCATTTCTTAAGAACTGTCTTACAACAAATCTTGAGGTGTAAGAACTTCAACCTTTGAATTTTTTGTTTTCATTTGCTGAATTTGTGATTCTTTTTCAGCAAGGACAGTCACTGTGGAATGAGCAGTTAAGAAAGAGTGTTTCCACATGCAGGTCTACTTCCCAGTTTAGGGAAAAGTTGAGCAAAAACATAATTCAAGAGTCTAAGTAGCCAGATATGCATAGGTATAATTTCAAAACAATGCCGTTACCACACCCAAGTCTATCTGCTTGCCAACTGAAAGGCAGTAATACTCAGAATACTGGAGTTGGTGGGAAGGAAATCAGATTTATTGGTATTATTATTTTATTTGCCAAGAATGTGTATTGGTACATTGTAGGTATACATAGTGATCACATTCACCGTACTTAAGTTGTACCTGTACATGATGTATCTTGGTTCCCCCCTTTCCCACAATTCCCTTCCACTCCCCTCCTCTCTTTATTTATAATAGCTTTATCTACACTTTTCCTTTTTTCCCCTCTTTTTCTTTTCCTTTCGTTTCCCCTTCTTTCCTTTCCCCCTCCTCCTTCTCTAGGTCTCTTCCCATTTAGATATTATCTTTCTTTTTCACAATATCTGTTATACCTTTTTGTCCTTATTTACACTTATGGTTTCTCATATCAGAGAAACAATTCGATATGTACTCAGGTGTGTCTGATTTATTTCACTTAAGAGTATAAAGAAGATAGGGTGAAGATAGGGTGAGAAGATAGGGTGAAGCTTTCCTCCCCAAATCTTGGGCAACCCAGGTAGGAAAAGGGGATGTGACCCGTCCCATATTTGGTGGGAAAAAAGGGTTTTTTTTTTTTAGCTTGCAGGGGCCATTGGGCAGGAAGGCTACATGTTAAGGGGGCTCTTTGTCACCCAGGCTCTGCATATGCATGAGGTCACAGCCAAGCTTAGTCTTAGAGAAGCACATATAATTCTTTAGTCAAACACGTCATTTCCCTGCAAATTAAGCATTATTCCACTTTTAATTTAAAAAACATGATTTGCTCACTGTGGTGACACATACCTTTAATCCCAGCACTGTGGGATGCTGAGGCAGAAGAATCACAAATTCCAGCACAGCCTTCTCACTGAACTACTTCCCCAGCCCTCTTCTATTTTGAGACAGTGAGGAAGTCCTGGGTTAAATCCCTACTACTAAGAGAAAACAAAAACAAAAGCAAAAATGTGATCAGCAAGACTTGGCCCACACTTTAATGTTATCTGAAGACCATTAACTTGGACCAGTGTTTATTTCTTTTTCCTGCAGTAGTTGACTCTAGCAGTTAGTTGACTCAGTCATTTAAAGACAGTTTTCTTTAGAATTTACAATACTGGGCAAAGGGGAAAAATTAAGAATAACTTACAAGTGATTCTTTGTAAAATAGAGCCAATCTAGAATTGGGTGATATAAGACACAAAAACATTGCCATTATTGCTGTTTCACTACTCGCTCTTCTAAATATTTCATAACTTTTGTCAACCCACAATTTCCATTAACTAAGAAAGTACTCACCAGCTCTCAGCTTAAAGAATACGGTAGAAATGAGAACTGTACTGCTTGGCTGGAACCCTCCATCATCAGAACCTTAACAGGTTCCGAGTGCGGCGCCAAGAATCTGCCTTCTTCTCCACCTTGATTAATCTTTCAAATGCATCAAACAGCAGGAAAGGTGGTCAGAGCTGTAAATGTCTTTGTGCTAATGATGACTTTTCTCACCAGGACCAGCTGGGGGTGAAACTTGACAAAGATCATATTATAAATGTTTTATATCGGAAAATGTTAGGTGACTTTGAGACATGGTCAACTGATTAGGTTACTGCCAAGAAGTAAACAATAGTCCTATGAGCACTGTAATTAGTCATTGGTGACGATTGTGTTTTTAATCAGAGCTCCAGCAGGTCCTGAAGTGGCTGAAATAATCTAGTGATTTGTTTTAGGAGTAAAAGCAGTTTTTGAAAAGTTAGCTATGTGGTTTCCTGTCAATTTCTAGACTGTCTTTGTTCTAAGAATTTTGGTAACTTCCCTGTAGTCTACAATGTATTTGATGTGGATTGATTAATGACTTTGTGGTTTTGTTAAATTGGGTCCATTGTCAAAAGATTATTTTTTTTTGACTCCCCATTTCTTGGTAAATCAAGAGTGGAGAGGAATTCATGGTTCCAAAATTCACTGAGTCAGTAGTTTTCATATTCACAATTGTGGATAAAGACCCTAAGAATACTGGGTTAAGCAATTTGTGGTAGGCGGTAAATAGCTATAGTTGTATTTTTAACCCAGGGATGTGAGCTCTAATGCCTACCTCTTGCCATTACACTACAGTCAGCATTTAGCCCTGAATATGCAACCTGGTCACAGTGAACATTTCTGCCTGCATCCTGCCTCCCTTTCACAGCCCGCCTCACTCGAGCCCCCTTTTCTCCTGTTTTCCCCAGCAAGCTCCAGCTCTCATCTCACCTCCTCTATGAAGCTTTTTGTTTTTGTTTTCCCTTATGAGTTTTTCTCTGTCTCCTGAATTTCTATCAGACTCAGAGCCCCAGATTTTCTAGGATAGATCTCATTTCAAAAAACATATCAGATGAAAAGATTTTCTCCCCCATGTAAGGGTTAAGCAATGTATGCAGTAGTCTTTTTAGTTTCTATTCAGTCTTGAATCGTATGTACCACTGAGATAAAATTCAAATCCAAAAATTTCCATTAACATAAGCATCTACATAAGGCAGAAAGGGCCCTTGTGAGACAAATAAGCATTTTCTTTGTACAAATTCCTTTCTCTGTAGATACAATTACTTTTCCCCCCAAGTGTTTATTGCTCATAAAATGCTGTAAAATATTGGCAAAAAATGACCAGTAAACATTCTCCTCCTAAAGAGGTCTTGGAATTTTATCCTATTTTTAAAATCACATGGCTCTATGAGTTATCCAGAATTGTGTTTAAATGAGAAATTTTTAATAACATAGCATTCATTTTCATAGATTTCTGCCTACGAATCCATAGATGGCATCTAATTTGGCTTCCTCATGTCTCAGAGGTAGACTATAAGGGTAGATATTTGATTAGTGTGGTTTTTCTCAGATAATTAAGCAAAGCAGTAATACTTCGGCATGACTTCCTCAGAGCAGCAGCCAGCCAGAAAAGGAACCAGTTTGCACGATTATTAGACCGGTGTCCGAAAACTTAGTGAAACATCTTATAAGACAAGCATGTGTGGGGAAGGAGGTTGGGGAGATGTTGGTCACAACATGTAAATCTCGGATAGGAAGAATAAGTTTAAGGGAACTCTTATATAATGTGGTGTCAGTGGTTAATAGCAGGAATTACGTTCTTGATGATTACTAACTGATTTTAAATATTCTCATCACAAAAGCGATAATCGTGTGTTTGTTAATTAAGTCAATTTATTCATTCCACTATATATATATATATATATATTTCAAAACATGTTGCACACAATAAATATGTGCGATTTGTATTTGTCAATTTAAAAACAAAAAAGTTTTTAAAACCACATGCATTTCTTTAAAACTGTATTTTTTGTATGAAAACATTGTTTAAGAGTAGAAGCTTCAACTTATAAAATATATACCCTTCATATATCATGTAACTCCATAGAGAAGAGAGATGGATTGTCTACTTTATAAAGGGTGGCATTTTCTTACAATAGATTAAGGAATTTCTTACATAGATCAAGGAATTGTTCTGTGATTGGTGCTGGTTAGCCTTGAAGCAAGTGTCCCAAGTAGACTTGCCTTAACAAGTGAGATATCTTCATGAATGTGCTCTGTTCTCTAGTAGCTGTGCAGAGAAACTGAAGATTAAAATAAGGGCCCTGGTTTCCAGCTTCGGCTAAATTTTAAGATCATGTGGGAAGGAGTAAAATATGCAGATGCTTTTGTCTCACCATCAGAATTCAGATTTGCTTGGTTTGCGGGGTATGGCCTCAGCTAGAGGGCATTCTAAAGGCAGCCAAATTTGAGACCCAGTAAGTTCGGAAACCCATTTTCTGGTCTTGATGATTGTTCTTTGGGAAACATTGGCTGCTTTGTGTATACTTTCTAATCTGTTTGGCAGGAATTGATTCTGCTTTGTTGCAACACTAGTTTTCTTCAGTTTCGGAAGAAATAGAAAAGATTCTCTTAATATACCGCTTTCTGGAATTTTTTTTTTTACATTTATTTTTCCTGTTCTCTAGCTGAAGTCCTGGCTGAAAGAATCTAGGAAAATGTAAAAAAAAAAAGTGACTTTTTTAGACAAAAATGAATCATGCAGTCTATTTGAGAAAGATAAGCAGGAAAGCTTTTCACACTGAACACGACATCAAAAAATTCTTGAAGCTGAGTTTATTAAATTCAGACATTTACATAATATCTTCAGTACATGAGTTTTGAGTGAATACACTTACATTTTTTCACAGACTATGTCTAATTGTCATGGAAGCAAAATTTAAGGGTAAATAAGGAGCATAATGGAAGATAAATTTTGGGAAATAGGAAGAACACATTCAGATGGGAAGAGGAAGAAGGGAGGGGAGGGGGGAAGGGAAAGAAGGAAAAAGGATAAAAAAAGAGAATAGAAGGAAAAATGGAAACAACTTTTGTAAATGAGAAGGGAGAAAAGGGTGAAGGGAGGGGTTGGGAAATGGGGAAAAACAAGAATTAAGATATATTATGTACAGGTACAAATTTCCTACCATGCACGTGATCATTGTGTATGACAAATATATACTAATTTAAAAAATAAATTTTAAAAATGCTTGAAAAAATTTTTGAAAAAGAATATGCCAGGAAACACATTTTATGTAGCTAGGCAGTTTTTCAGGGAATCTTAATACTAGTCAGCACAAGACAGAATCAAGCCATCATCAGCTGTGTGACAGGGTTTGCTGATGACAAACAACTAGAGGAAATTGCTCTAAATTTTAACAGAATCAAATGAGATAAACCGGCTCCTTCATGACCAATGGCTTTTCCACGCTGGAATACGTGGCTGAAAGGAGTGATAGTGTCAACCTTCTGAAACAATTTCTTCTGACACGGCTCGAGCAAGCGATGATTGTGGAGAAAACTAGCCCCAAAGCTAGCTGCTGTTCTGTTTGGCCTTGGTGGAGTATTTAAACTCTAAATTTCAGGACCTCTCTGCAGGGATTCTGAATCAGCCCATTTGGACAGGCCCAGCAGAGTATCTCTGTAAGCCCCCAGGAAACAGGGCAATCTGCCGGCTTCTGGCCGCACTGGATTCTGTAGGCACTCATGTTCCACTCCAGTATTGTTTCACAACGCCCAGACGGTAAACAACCTGCCCTGCTGTTCCGCAATAATTTTCTATTACTCTCCTGTTTTGTGAGCACATTTTTGCAATATGTTGGTTATCAAGACCCTGCTAAATATGTTTTTAAATAAGAGAGTACTTAATTTGTGACAATTAGGTCTATGGTATATATTCTACAGTCCGTTTCCATTATAAGTATTATTTTGGAAAATTCATTATATATAACAGTAAGTTACTATATTATAAACAAGCATTAATGAATATCTCGTTAAAGGTGTTAGCCAAAAACTTACTTGGAGTTTTAATAAGAGCTCTATTGAGATATAATTTGTATATTATAAAATCCATCCTTTTTATGTGTACTATATTTTTAGTACATTAAATAAATTATGTCACCATCACTAAATCCAGAATACTTCATTATCCTCTTCTCTTTCCTTCCCCTACAAAAGCTCATATCCATTAGTAGTTGTTCTCCTTTCCTTCTCTCCCCAGCACCAGGCAAACACTAATTACATTCTGTCTCTGTGGTTTTGTTTATGATAGAGTTTCATATATAGAATCATAAAATATGTGGCTTTTTGTTTCTGGCATGTATCACTTATGAGTGTTTTCAAGATTTATGCATGTTGCAGCAAACACACAACGTGTGTTTATTTGTCTGGCTGAATAACATCCCATTTATGCATACACCACATATTTTATGTTTAGTGGATGGAAATTTGGTATCCAATTTGGGGTTACTATGAATAATTACGCTATAGCCACTCATGTACAAGTTTTTGTGTGAACCTCTATTTTCATTGATCTTTAGTATAGACTTAGGAGTGGAATTTTTGGGTCATACACTAAGTCTACGTTTAAATTTTTCAGGAATTACTAACCTTTTTTTCTCAAATCGATGCACCATTTTATATTTCTACCAGCAGTATAGGAGAGTTCCATTTTGCCACCAACACTTGTTATTGTCAATATTTCTATCATAACCATCATAATAAGTGTGAAGCAATATATCGTGTGGTTTATATTTACATGTTTCTAATAAATACTGTTCTTTAACAATTTTTCATGGGCATACTGGCCATTCGTACATAGTCTTTGAAGAAATATCTATTCAAGCCCTTTGACTGTTTTTGTTATTTGTCTTTTTATTGTGAGTTGTAGGAGTTTTTTATATAGTTTCATGCAGGTCTTTTACCTATATGGTTTGAAAATATCTTCACCCTGTCTGGGAGTTATCTTTTCAATTTTATGATATCTTTTGAAAGACAAAAGTTTTTAATCTGTTTTCTTGTCATTTTTTGTGTTAGTATCGTATCCAAGAAACCATTGCCTACTTCAAAGTTATGAAGATTTACTATATTTTCTTCTAAGTGGTGTTGGATTATCAAAATTCTAGAAAACTTGTGTCATGTGAGTTTTGCAAGATGTTCATAGTGTTAGCCCTTACAGTTAGTTTACATTTTGAGCTAATGTTTGGTATCCCGGCACCTTTGATAAAAAGACTTCTTTTCCTATTGAATTGTCATAGCACCCTTGTCACCCATAATGTTCAAACTAAGAGTTTAAAAATAAATCCTATAGATCTATATATTGATCTTTAGTCTTGTACTACACTATTTGCATTACTGTGACATCATGGCAAGGTTTGAAAATGGGAAGTATGAGCCCTTAAATTTTGTTATTTTTTACTCAGGATTGTTTTGATTATTCTGTGTTCCATGTATTTGCTTATGAATTTTAAGATCAACTTCTTGTTTCTGAAAAAAAAATAAGATTAATTTTTTAGGATTATTGGGTTACTTTAAAATTAAATGTGTTCATAATCAGATTTTAATACTTAGAACAGTACCAAACATATAAAAAGGCAATATAATTGTTAGATATCATTAATCTATTATCATTTGCATTGTCTCAAATATCTTCTTCCTGTAGATCAATGCTTTTGCTATTTTTTCTACAATAAAATGCTTGTGGTATTTTTCATAGAAATAGTCAACTTTCTTTGATAAAAAATGATTAATTTATCTGAAATTTCTGTTAGAGCATACATTTTTATAAGAATTGCTGGGCAAGGCTCTTATTACAATAAAATTTTGCATCATAATATTATACAGAAGCATTTGTAACAGTTCTATTACTATTTCTGGATTTCATAAGATCTTTAATTTAAGAATAGTATCTGACTATGCAAGAAATTGTTGTATTTTTTTTTCCCCTACATGATCTGGAGGATAATGTGTACATTTAAAACAAAAGCTCTTTGATTCATTTGCTCACTGATTATAGAAACAGGTTAGCATTTGCAGGACATCTTTTGGGAGATTTGGTATAAAATGGAAAACTGCATCTTTGATTCAGTTAATGTTAAATGCCTGTAACCATTTTTTAGTGGAAATATAGATGACATAGATCCATATATATGCACACTATCTATAGCTATATTTATCTCAGAAATACTGCGATGGAATATGCAATGAACACTTTAGGTATAGGTCAGTTCATTGAAATATCCTATCAGCTGGTTCTAGGGCTATCTAAACAACCACAAGTAGTTGTGTGGTCATCTTTACTAGGCCATATATGTTTGAAGTAAATAATGCAGGACATCCTATTTGAAAGAAGTATCTGTCCATGGCACCATCTTAGGTATACCAGTATTTACTATTTAATTCTCAAATCATTATAAAGTAAAGACACATACTTGAATCTGGATTATTAATATTCTAAACTTTCCAGAAAATTAGTATCAATGATTGTTTTATTTAAAATAAAACAACCAGAATCACTATGAGTGGTACAGAATCAGAGGGTTTCTTGTCTGTTTGGATTGTGTGCAACTGGAGGAGCTGATGAGGCAGTCTGTGTAAGCCTACAGCTTTGAAGTCCTGTGTTGTAGCTGACACCACCAGAGCCAAAGAGAAGGACATGAAGAAGGTGAGAAGGAACAAGGTCAAGCGGGAGATCCATGAGACAAACTGGGATTGAGGGAACAGTTAGGACTTGTCTCTTTCTCCTGCTACCTCCAGCCTTGGTGGTACAGAGATTTGTCAGAGAAGCTGGTGCTTTGCTGTGGAGCTGTGAGCATCTAGTGCCCAGCATGATACAGGACATACTGTGAGGTGCAGGCGTTTAGGTTCCTGAAGGGGATGTGAAGTTCTCGGCGCCCTCCGAGGGAGAGAGAGAGACCAACTTACCAGTATTTATAAGTAGACCTCAGTTACCTGTATGCATAAATAGAAGCCCTTGGAGAGGTTTCTCTGAATCTGAAGCAGAGACGTTGCACAGTACAGTTTTGTTCCTCGTGACCATTTGCTCACCTGAAACTAAAAGCCTGAATTGCTTTAACTAACCTTGATGTGTGGGTCTTGTCAGCCAAATAGAGTTTTAAAGCACACATCCACAGGAATTTGCTTTCTGCCCACGGGTACATGGCTCATGCTCAGCCTTCAGACTTCTCAGAGAAGAGCCATCTGGGATACCTGTTGGTACTGTGTTGCAGTTGCGGGCAAAACAGCTTTGTGCCGGCTGGCTCCTTCTGAGTTGGAATGATCCAGGAGTGGGGAAGTACGTGAGCAGCATTGATCTGAACAAACTGGTAGAGTGAGCGAAGTGATTTAGAATCTCATTCAATTCAGTCACAATGTCTCAGATCAGGGGCCATCGCTTTCCCGATACTATTAGCAACTTCGGATCCAGAATTGCAAGGTCCATTACATTTTACCCCCATAACACTGTGTTTTTTGGTGGGTACATAGGAGCTAGCATGAAACTGGGTGAGTGTAAGAACCCGTAGACCAGGAAACTGTAGATGTTATTGAATTGAGAAAAGAGTCTAAGAATAGAAAGGACATTCTAAGGGCAAAATGAATGATGGTAGAAAATAGTAGGATTAACAGAGAAGGCCATATTATGAGAATTAACTCTTGAGGGTAACACTGGTGCTTTCATTTGTTTTCTAAAGTCTTCCAGAAGTAAGTCCACACATAGAGATAGAAATTTCAACAGGGGAATATGTATCAAAACAGGAAATTTTTAAATTTATAAGAGAATAATTTGTATAAGTACATTTACATTCCTAGATGAAATAGTTAATATTCTACCAAATTATAACTTTTTAAGAACAAAAGAAATGAAGATTAATTGGATCAGTTAACAAAGAAGAAATAGAAATGATAATTTTTAAAAATTTCCACAGAAAATCACTGGCAGAACAAAATGTTTTCATATAGAAGTTCTTTAAAACATTTAAAAATCAGATAATATTAATAATATTTAAACTATTCCAGAGCACAAAAAGGGAAAATTTTTATACTTTATGAGGTGAATCAAGGACTGTTAGAAAAAACAAGACAAATCCTACTTATGAATATTGATGGAACAATTAGATGAAATGTAAGAAACAGACCCAATAGTGCATTTAAAAGTGATGCATCATGAATGAAAGAAATTTATTTCAGAAATGTAAAAATGGTTGTTCAGAAGGTAATCTAGTAAAATTGAGTTAAGGAGGAAAATCAGAACATCATCTCATCTCAATAGAGGAAGAAAGGGCAGTTGACAAATTCAACATCTACTTATGTTAAATCAGCCAGCATCTTGCTAAATGGGAACACAGCAGAGAAATTCCAGATAAAGTCAGGAACAAGGACGATGCTATCTCTGCTTGCCTTGAATTTTATAACAGGCACTAGCCAATGAAAGTGGACAAGAGAAAAAATAAAATCATAGCAATTTAAAAGGAAGAAATGAAACTCTAAGAAAGAGTGTGATGGCACACACCTGTTATCCTAGCATTTGGGGAGGCTGAGGCAGGAGGATCACAAGTTCAAGTCCCGCCTGGGCAACTTAATAAATTTTGTGAGATCCTGTCTCACAATAAAAAATAAAACATGACCCCAGAGAGACTTGTCTGGAGGTACTAACTTGCAGGGGAGCACAACTACTCCTCGTATACCCTGATCAAGGAAACAGTCCTCTTCTAAAAGGGTGGTCGTCCTCTTTGACAGAGTGCACAGCTTTGGGAAGGACGCTATGGAACACTGAGGGAGGAAGGGGACACCCGCCTAGCCAGCCAGATCAGCCAAATTAACCCTGATAATCAGTGGAATGTCAGATGTCACAGCCAGATCGCCCTCACATCTAAAAAATAATATACAGGTTGAGGATGTAGCTCAGTGTGAAGGCCCTGGCCTCGGTCTCCAGTGCAGGAAAAGAAAGCATGATTGATTAGCTCCAAAATTTGGAAAATAACCATTACAGAAGAAATTTAGCAAAGCCTTGACTAATCAAATCAATTCACAAAAGTCAAGAACAAACAGAAGATAACATCCTGAACCAGAAGTGATGAAAACAAATACAACATATTTAGATGTAAACATAATAAAAGTATCTAAAATCTTTAATAGAAAACCCATAAATTAATTGCTAAAATCATAATGGAGGAACGTAAACATGTGGAAAGAGACATTATGTTTTCATGTGGGAAAATCCAGTGTCATGCAGATGTCAGGAAAGGCACAGTGATAAAGGGTTAACTCTTTCTGGAAGGAAACATTTTACAAACAATCGTGTATCAAACAGGGCTGCATGAGACAATCGTACTAGTGGACAGAAGAGAAAAATCCACAAATAGACATAATTGCTCATGGAAATTTATGTGATAGAAGTGGCGTCTCATGGAGAAATGGATTTTTAAGTAAGTTTTATTGCAATAGCTAGACGAAGATTAGTTTGGATGAATTCTCATAATACAAGTTATAACATATTCCATATGAAATAGAGATTTAAAAATAAAATTGCAACTATATACGTACTAAAGGAGCACCAGTAAATTCTTCTGTAACGTGGGCTGGGAAGACCTTCTTAAATGTGATTCAATTTAATTCGTTAGCCCCAAAACAACACCACCAATAATAAGACTTTTGGTATGTATGACCACCACAAGTGAAGGAAAGAAACAAACAGAAAGAGTATTTGCATGTTACATAATAAAGTTTTTATGTCTCTAATATACAAAGAGACATGATAATAGAACAGCTGACATCATTTTAAAAACTGGTGAGAGATGTGAGCCTTCCATTCACAGAAAAGGAAGTAAAATAACATTTAAGCACATGAAAAGATGATCCATTTTGATCATTGTAAGTAAAATACAGGTCAAAAGTGTTAATATATGATTTCTGACCTATCAAAATCTCAAAAAGCCAAATGTTTGTTAAACTTCTATATAGATATACAGAATGCCATGTCAATGGTGCTAAAGTGGAGAGATCATATTTTTCAGATATATGTTAAATTATTTGTCAAAAATGTTATAGTATCTGATATTTGCTTTAAAGTAATCTGATGGGAGAGTTTTCAGGTAGATGAAATGAGAGTGACTATGTGTTAATAATTTAGAAGCTGAGTGATTTGTGTATGAGGGTGCATTATACTCCCATATTCCCTCAAATTTAGTATATTTTGAAAAATCTCACAATAAAAATTAAGAAAAAGAATATATACATATATAATTTTGGCAGATACTATAAAACTAAACCACATAAAAAATATTACCTCAGAGAAGATTTAGAAAACAAAATTTTCCATTGGTTTAGAAATGAGTTGAATGCATGTGGATTGTGAGAACATGTCAATGCAGAAACATCTGTATATAGTTGTCCTGTGTCCGAGTGTCTACTCTACTTCTAGAGTAAGTAAACTGAACTTTGGAGCTCAATAAATTCTTAGTTCCTCTCTATTATATCAAAGCGTTTGATCATTGATGAAATAAAATGGACTTAATTTTTTAAAATAGATTTGTTGCTCCGGTAGACACATTGACTACTGTCAGATTAAGTGAAAGTTGTTCGGTTAAGTTGATTTATAGTTGCAGTTTACTCTGAAGCTCTCGTCTGTTCTTTTTTTTTTTTTCGATTTTGCTTTTATTTTGAAATAGAGTCTCAGTAAGTTGGCAGGTTAGGCTCAAATTTTGGGGGAAAGCAGTGAGTGCCGGGGATTGAACTCAAGGCCTTGTGCTTGCTAGACAAGCACTCTGCCTCTCATCTGTTAATTCTAAATAGATTGTAAGAATTGAAATAGAAATTAATTATAATAAACCTTTCTAATGGAAAAGATGTTGTAGAATACATTAAACAAAAAAAAAATTTTTAAGCACTTTCCATCCCCCCAGAACTAGCCCTTCTGTTTCACTAATGTGTAGTCTACAAATCCAGAGTAGTTCAGCCATCTGTAATTTAATTCTAACCTTCTGGACATACATGTGATTATGGGAAGCAATATTTCAAGGTCAGTTAGTGAAAACCTCCCTTAGGCCATCATTCAATCAATGAAGTGTCTGCTGTGAGAATCCCACAAGTCAGAATGTACCTCCTGGAGCCCAACACAACCAATCAAATGAAGAGAAACGAGGAAATAGTAAACATCTGCCCATCTTGTGCTTGACCGCTTTATTTTATTGAAATGATCTACACTGAATGCAAAGAAATATCACCAATGCTTTATTTGCCTACACTTTTAAGCTTTCCATAATTCCTTACAAATAGTGTTTGCTTTTATTAACTTACTAAGTTAAAGTCACAAGGTCATAGCTTGTCCTGGCATTCTTGGGATTGTCAGTCCGTGGGTTAACAAAGACAAACAAAATCAGCACAGGTAACTCCCCCTGTGTAGTCATCATGATACATCCCTGTAGCACGTACAGAGAGGAAGGAGAGTGTCCTCAGGATGATGCAGATAAGAGGTGCCAGGTGTGTGTGTCAGGGAGAGAAATGGAAGCTTCCATGGGACAGTCCTGTCCTCTGAGCCCTGACCTGTTCAAGTGACTGCTTTACATGCTCTTTGCCAGCACCAATCTCACCTCTGAAAAGGGCAGTCCCTCTGTGATTTGTCTTTTCTAAGGCTGTTGGAAACTGCTCACCTGAGGACATAAATATTCTATTTTGAGAAAATTGTTATCTTTTGTGCAACTGAAAATAGAAAAATGAGCTCAGGAAACCATACCTGGAAAGAAGCGGGTGATTATGCAAACACTCACCTCACAGATGAGGAAGAAGAATCCAAGTCCTGAATCTGGATGGACACCATTTCTACCAACTGCTTGTAAGGCTGACTTCATTAATCATGTCATTCTGTGTGACTTGGAAGAGCTTAACAAATAGTACAGTGTACTCAACAAGTATATGTGAGTTCCTTCTGTTCACCTGCCACTGTGCTGGGCTCTGTGGATCCCACAATGGACAAGGGAGACTAAGTCCGGCAATAACGGAACTGGTGGTGAACAAGAATAAGGGGGGACCAGGGGGTGGCGTGAAAGGGAGACTCCATGGGAAATCTCATTTGAGATAGTCTGCTTGTGAAAATTTTGTTCCTGGTCATGCTAAGGAGAAAATTCCCTTCCCCCATAGAATGAAAATGTTTCTATCATGTACCTATCTAACCCATTCTCATTTCAAGTTATTACTGATTTTCCTCAGTTAGAAACTGTAAGACTCCAAGTTACATATCTTCTGTGCATCTGACTTCTCATTTGAAAACTGAGGAGTTAGACCATGTGATGACTCGATTTTCTTTCTGCCTTTCAGACTCTTCATTCAGAAGAGCCTCGTAAGTGTGATGTATTTCAGATCTTTCCCCTACTCTTCCCAGCCCCTGGCCTTCCTGTGAACGGTCTGGGGGATGGTACTCCAGTCTGTGTCTCACACTCCCCCTGGCTCCGGGTGTGTGTACCTCTGACATGGTGCTCAGGACTGAGGGTTGGATGTGATCCCTGAAACACCGCCGTCCTCTGGCTTTTCCCTCCCTTTAGATCACAGAACCCGGAATGGATAAGACCATTAATCATTGTGCGGGAATAAACAACACTGTTCAGCTTAGGCACTTTTTGATTCTTTCCAGATAAATTTTAGGCCAGTTCTAAGAAAAGAAAACCTTGCCAGGGCTTTTATTTTTCCTTGTGGTACTGTATTTGCCATACCAAGGATAAAATGCATCATTTCAGGACTCAGAAAAATCAAAATATTTAAAAGAAGAGGTGAACCAAATTTTGGAGAGAGAGGAGAGAGAGAAAGACACACACACAGAGACAGAGACAGACAGACAGACAGAGACACAGAGAGAGAGATGGAGAGAGATGATAAGTTTTTAAAAGAAATTTAAAGAGAAACTATCTTACAAGTAGCTTAATGTGTCAAATAGCATCCTGGAGACACTAAATAAAATGAGTTTTTCTACAGTGCTGAGCTGTGCGTTCATTTCAGGTGGCGTTTGTGTTAAATGCCACAAAGTGCATCCCACTTCTCATTTATAGAAAAGAGGCGATGTGCACCGTGGGGTCCGCCTGCATTGCTCGCCTGACTGCCAGGCAGCCCCAGGATTGCCCCAAGCAGTTCTGTGTATACATAACAGACGACAAACCGGCCACCAGTCAGGAATACAGAAGGGGTCATGTGGTTGACAAGTGGTTAATAGTCTCTTTCTACGAGAGGGAAGTAGTCACCCACGCAATGGTCCTGTGTCTCTCTCTCCCTGCATTATTCTTCCCTGTGCCATACAGTTAAATGCAAGATTGTCCTCCTCTGCTGAGCTCTCTGACTACTGCAGATCATGACGGTCTTTGCCTCATCAGAATTAAAAGCACAGCAGTGATTTGACTCTTATCAATCATGTTCTAGCTTATGTCATATTTTCTTGCATCCTTACTTTTCAGTGTATCTGTGCCTTGTCTAGAATAGGAATTACATCTTTTCAATTTTTATTCTTGGGCCTAATACACTCTATTGAAGATATCTTACTGGATTTGCTAAAGATTTAGCTTTTCTTGAGACTACAACACACACGAAATTGTCAAACAACATAGTTAAACTTTAACCAAAGTTTAAAGCATGCTGGTGTATATTTTTATTCTGTTATTTTAATTTTCCAGGAAACCACAGTATACCCCAGTTTTATCTTCTATTTAGGCAGCCAGTGGATTCCACTTTATCCCCCATCATTAAGGCTTATGTCTAGGAAATGATTTGGCTTTAGTTACCTTAGAATAAATTTAAGCTCTTTCTTTTCCTAAGAGAATTAAGAGTTTGACCTAACTCTACTACTGAACTGACAGATGTTGTCATCTTTAAAAATAGTTTCACATGTGCAAGTTCTGAGGGGAGCGGAGAAGAAGGTAGACTAATGGCAATGACAGCCCCGCAGTGAGGGGAGCAGCTACTACTTTGTCACCAATTTCCCACCAACCCATTTCCCTCAAAGGTTGGGAGCAGCGACACCTTCAACAATAAAGTCCCAGTAAAACATTTGTATATAAAGCCATGGAAACTTAGAACTAATCACTTCTGGGCAGTCTTTATTGTTCTTGTTGTTATTATTATTATTATTATTCCCAGGACCTTTGCCATGCACTACAAACCCAGGTATTTTTTAGTTTCTATTTTGAGGCACAGTCTTACCAAGTTCCTAAATTACCCAGACTGGACTCAAACTTACGATCTTCCTTCCTCAGCTTCCAAGAGTGCTGGGATAGCAGGCATATATCTCCACACCTGCATTGGTCTAGTGAGGACATATTTCTAGAAGTCCATGTCAATAGCTGATACTCTGTGCTATTAAGGAAGGCTGGTTTTTGATGGTTGCTATGCATCTCTTCCTGCACATCATCATGCTTTGCATATATGTATATATATATATATATTTTTTTTTAATGAACATTTATAGTCAGCAAAAATCCACCCTGCCAGTTCTCAGTGTACAAAGCAATTATAGGGGAGGAATACCGGAACACTGCAGTGCAAAAATATGTGTTGGCAGCTTTCAAAACGGCCTACCTCACAAAACATGCATAATGAAAGAAACACAGATTCATAATGAATTTAGTAGGATTTAGCACCAAAAATATAGCTCAAATTTAAGAAATTTATAATGTAAGAAATGTCAAATGTTTCAAATGATTTAATAATTCTGAGTTATTTGATAGGTTATTCCATTATCTTTTCATCAATTTTTTTATTCAAAGTCATATAACTTTTCAGCTTTAACTACTACTAATGTTAGAAGTTAGTTTACATTTTGACAAAGTAAAATGTTTTGGTTTAAATTTGTGTATGCACATTATGTACATTGTTTTCCTACATGTAGAAAATTATTAGAATTGTCTAGTATTTTCAGATTTGTCCATGAAATAGGCTGTTGCTGAAATTTAATCTTAATCACTGCATAACTCTTCATGAATAAAATGTTTTCTGGATCTTCATGGGGGGAATATCCTTTTTTTTTACATATTAATGAGAACAATTTCTTCTACTCTAGAAAAATCTACATAGGCCTTCTTCTACACAGAATATGACAAACTTATTCCTATACCCTATGAATCAGAAAGTTGTACCAATTAGCAAATATTTTCCTAAAGTCAATACTAGAACCTTGAAGAATTCAGCGGATGGTGCTGTTGTTCAGATGTCTGTCTGGGTACTCTAGGTGTGGCCAGGGCAGGCACACTGCCATTAGCTTGCGGCTCTTCCTCACCCATATTCACTGTAACAACAGAACAAATGAAGCTGAGGTGAGAAAGGTCAGAGCAGTGGAAGAAATGCCAAATGACCTTGTTCTTCCCATCAGGAAAAATATTAGCAGAATTATGTAACTTGCCTCTTAATAGCTCTTACTTTTCTCAAGGCCTGGAAAATATACTACTCTGCAGCCAAACACAGATTTACTGTCGGAGAACAGAAACTTCAGTGTTTGAAGATGTCTGATCATTGCTTTTGAAATGATTTCAGATTGGTGTCTTTCTTGTTCGCCTATCAGTTGTTAATTTTTTTTTAAGTTAAAAAAGAAATATTCTAGGTCTACATAATAGAAATCTCTTCTTGCATGATTGCACGCAAAATGTACCCCTCAGGCTTTTCTCTTGCATTTTCCACATATAATTGTGTCGCTCTCTAGAAATCCTGCATAACTTTTCACAGGATTTTTGTTCCTGCGACTCTTTGCTCTTCCTAGCACAGCTCTTGTGGTCCCAAAGGTCACTGACTTTAAAAATTAGCCCCTGTGACTTTTTAAGTTCTACTAGTGCTGTGGTAGTGGCTATTTTGAATATTTTTCCTATCAAGTGACATTGCGTAAGATTTTTATTAAGTGAAATGATAGATGTGCTCTCACCCCGGAAAGAGCTTTGATCAAGTTCACTCAGAATGTGACAGAATAGAGGTATTTGATTTTTTTAACTTTGAAAATGACATGAATGTATTTTGATAGGAGGCAAAGGAAAATCAACTTTAGTCATAGCATATTTCTTCTTCCTTTCATGTGCAGGCCCACCGAGACCTTCACTATGACCGATGGGGACTATGATTATCTGATTAAACTCCTGGCCCTTGGAGATTCAGGGGTGGGGAAGACAACGTTCCTTTACAGATACACAGATAATAAATTCAATCCCAAATTCATCACTACGGTAGGAATAGATTTTCGGGAAAAACGTGTGGTGAGTATTTAGCTATTTTATTAACATTGTTATCCATTCCCCTGTATAAAATAAGAATTAAGACTCTGTGTTTATTGCATACTGTGTGTCTTTTATTACATGAGACTCATAATCTAACTTTAGAATATCACCTACTACTTTTTTGACTGTAACTAACATTTTACCAGAAAATAGTGAGTAACACTATCGCTTGTCTCCAAAAATACACAAGACAACTAAAATAATTTTTGGATTTGTATATTGTGTTTTCTATGAATTCTTAAGGAATCTTAAAAATTAGAGTTATTCAGGATATAGAAACATTAACTCTTTGATCTGAGTTAAATTCCTCAACAAGCCAAGTATGTGTTTCCTTATTCTTAACACAGAGGTGACTGGCAAATAGCTGGGACATGAGCTTTGTAAGTTCTTGCCGCATTTTTATTTATGCAGAGCCTCAGCCATCAATCACTGGCTTGTTATGAACAGAATGTGAGACCAATCCATGCTATTTTCCAAGATAAGGGAGTTTAAGTGAGAATCACAACCACTTCCTTCTCCTATGCTAGACGCTAATGACAGGAATAAGGATATTGTGACATGTGAGACGTGTAGCATAGGCACATAAGCTTAGCCAGATTTACTGCCACCCAAGGTATTCTTGACTGCCAACGTGGCTGTGGCTTCCAGTGGATGTCACAAATCAACTCATTCCTTGAGACTTGGGAAAGAAAAGAAATGAAATCTTTGGTGAAAGGACATTGCCCGAGAAGTTGAATCATATCCTGTACTTTATCTGAAAGTCAATACTATGTAGTGTAGTTTTAGCAAACTTGCTTCCAACACCTCTAGGCTTGTCCTGAAATCTCCCCTCCCTGGTGTCTCACTGATCTGGGTATAACTCTTGGCAAAATTCTCCACTTCAAACATTTATACTAGACCACCAAACTTATCTAAATAGGCCTTTTGGAGAAATGGCTAGTAAAGGAAGGCTTGAAATGTCCTGTGTCAATTTACTAAGAAATTCTGTATATATTTCACGGTTAAGATACTTTGAAAGTCTATTTCACACTAAAAGATATTCGGGTATTTGTAAAGCACTTCATTTTTTAAAAAATGTTTTCCTATCTCTTATTTCATTAAACTTTATAGTAACTCTGCAAAGTAGGAAGGGATTATGGGTCTCAATTTGCAGATAAGAAAATTGGACTCACAGAGGTTAAATGAAGAGCTGGTATTTGAACTAAGAACTTGCATCCTAATTCTGATGTTTGCTGTCTCTGGGAGGAAATGACAGAAGGTGTCTAATTTAAGCTTGTGGAATGCCCGAATTGTGCTGAAAATCATATTTCTACTTGACATTTAAAAGCGAGATCTATGTGATACTTTTGGGAAAAATAGAGCAAATATTTATTCTGCACTCTGAACTTTGATTATAGTAATCAAGAAAAAACATGCTGAGTGAACTCAGAGAATTAGAATGTTGACAAAATTCAAAGCAAGATTAACTGAAGAGAATTGTGTTTTTCAGGTTTATAACACACAAGGACCGAATGGATCTTCAGGGAAAGCATTCAAAGTGCATCTGCAGCTTTGGGATACAGCAGGCCAAGAGCGGTAATAAGAAATTACTTAGAGATATTACTTAAAAAGACTTATTTAAAATGGATGCTGCATCTGAACTTGAAAAACAAGTATGTGTGCAGATCTCCCCGGTTCCAAAATAGACATTTGGATGAGAAGTGAAAGTTATTGACTTCTAGTTAATTAGCCCTAACTAGCATTGTGTAGTTGGTGCAGATTACAGAAATTAGTTTCAAGTAAATCTGTCTTTGTATTCCTTGGTAGGAAGAAAGTTTTTCAGACTTACTTAAAATGAAGAAGTGAAACGAACACTGTTATAAATGCTACTTGAAGAGGGATTGAAGACTTTTCTCATCTCTTTCTACTCTTTCATATTGCCTCTTCGTTCCATACTCTGTGACTGACTTTACTTGCTCAAATTTTGATCACATGATTCCCCTCTATTTAAAATCTTTAGCTTCCTTTCCTCCTTCTCTGATCCTTCTTTTCACTAAGCCTGACTCTGTGAAGCCAGCCTGTATCCCTCAGCTGAAACAAACTCCCTCTTTCTTCTGAGTACCTGTGACACCTATTCTGTCACCCTTAAGTCGCTAGTAATTAAGGCCAATCTTCTATTTCTATCTTTACGGGCTTTTCATTGATTTACTCGTGATCTTTTCCACCCCCAAAAATTGTGAGCTTTGTAGCCTTGCCTATTTCAGCATAATTTCTGGTGGAGTGTCCAAGAAATAGCTTCTCAGTACACAAAAGTGTTCAAGGCTTACAGCTGGAGGTGTTATTCTGTTACTCAGTGCAAACATATTTCTTTGAGATCCAAAGTTTCAAAGGACTAAAGACTCAAAACTAAGGACACTTCTCAATATTAGATTAAATAAAAAATGGCAACAGTTTGGCAGCAAAGATATTTCGAAGGCACATATCTCTGAATTTTGCATAGTATGTCTTAGAATGCTGATGCTTATAAACACTTCCATTATTGAAATGCATCCAACATGTTCTCACCTTCAGTGAGTGTAAACACTAAGAGAGGTGCTGGGCCCTCTCTGTTCGCTTTTCTGACTGTGAATCCCATTTACACACACCCTTCAACACTGCTGGTTCCTCTGAAGTCACTCCTCACAAGAGTCTCTATTCATGTGTCAGTTTTGTTGTCACAAAGATGTATGTTTTATAGACCGATTTGGTATTTTTTTGAAGAAGTAACAGGAGAAAATGTGCTTCCCATATGTCTCTGCACATGATATGTCAGCCTAGCATGATGGCAGACTTCTCTCATCTGTCCCCTTAAGACAGCTGTGCTATGAGGGAAATGAGGAAGACTGGGGCAATCTTAATAACACTGAGGTTATTCATCCCTTGAGAATGTTGCATTCTGTATATACAATGTATAGCTAAGCAAAAAGATAAACAGTGCCTCACACCTCATCCTCGTGCCTCAGGACATCTGGAAGTCCAATCCCTGTAAGGTAATGATTATTGATAAAAGTCACATCATGAGAAAAAGGAAAAACTAATATATAATCCTTATATAAATTTAAAGGATGTAGGGCACAGCTTTAGTGGCCAGTGAGAGAGAAAGTACACTAAGTTATCTATCTGACTCTGGGATCTGTTTCTTTATGTGGTTCTAGCTTTCCTCACCTTGCTGACTCACCAGACAGAATAAGATTGAAGGGAGATGATGCAAAACTATAAATCAATTATTTTTCGTCTTTGAAGGAATGAGCAATAAGAAAGATACAAGCAGAAGAGTTGAAGTTATAAACCTGCTCCAGAGCAAGAGTGTCCTATGTATATTGTTGCCCGTGAAAATCTGTTTGATCCAATCAAGTCACACAACAAGCATATTTTTGAATGACTTTGTTATGTGATGTGGACAGTAAGAGGGGAATAGTGTATAGTCTTAGAGTCTTATCCAGAAAACACACACACGCACACACACATACAGAGCCAAGAACAATTTTATTAGCCACTTGCTATGTTGGGTGAGGAGATGATTTTGTGGGTATAGCATGTCTCCAAAGAGACAGCCATTCACTAAAATCACTATAAACTCTGCAAGCTCCCAGGAAGTGGCAGAAACAAATCTACAGATAAAAGATGAATAAATGTTTTGCTATTTCCACTCTACATTACATTTTCAGATCATGGTGGTGCCCTATGAATGAAATTCTAATTTGGAAATAAGTAGCAGTTTTTTTTTCTCTGCTTTGGAATTAAAAGTATTCTCTACCGAAGTAATTTTGAATACTTAAAAATTTATATCTTTTTCCATTCTCATTTTTCCCATCTTTCTCTTACTCCCTTTAATTTTCACAAGTATTTTGTAAGCAAATACTGTGTTCTGGGCCACGAAAATATGATGGATAATAAGTTAGAAACACAGCTCCTTTTCTCATAGAGTTTACAGAGTAGGGTAGAGTTGGACAAATAAACAATTGCGATAGAGGTCTAGGAGGGTAACAGGAAAAAAAATGGCAATAAATGAGCCCACCAAGAAGAGGTCATCAGCCAGGCGTGGGTACTGGGAAGGCACCTCAGGGAAGTGCTATTTCTTCTGGCACCATTTTGCATACATTTATACAGAATGTATAATTATCCACAGTAGAGAAAGGTAGGATGGAAAGAAAACATTGATGTGAGGTTACCCACAGAAAAACCAGCATGTGTGAGAGCCCAGGGAAGAGAATGAACTTTCCCAGTTTGAACAGAAAATCAGCATGCCTGTGGGTAGTCAAGATACAAAGCTGCACATATAAACAAGGATTAGTTCCTGCAGGGTCTTTACAGCTTCTGAAGGAGTTCAGGAATTACTCTAGGGGCCATGAGTAATCAAGAAGATGATGTTAGTAGAGAATTCATGTAATCATTCAGGGGTCCCAAACAAAATTGAACCCTGGAAACCTAACAAGAAGGCTGCTGAAGTTATGCAGGTGAGAGATACAGGTCTGGAACTAGAGCAGAGGCAAGGTAAGTGGACAGAAATGAGCAGGTAAAGAGAAATATGTTGATGATTAGGTGAAGGAGAAAGAGATCGTGGCAAGCAGGAGGAGGAAGAGGACGCCAGTGACAGAAATCAGGAGGCAGGGCCGAGCCGGTTTCAGATGTCTGACTTGGGAAGTCCCTTAGTTTCCCAGGTAGAAATCTCCAACTAGTAGTTAGGCACACCTTATAAAGGGAAAAGAAGTAAATGAAATTATCTGGAGAAAGCACATAGAATGTGATAGGTTAAGAACAGAACCTAGAGAAAACCAACATGAAGTAGCTACAAATTAGGCTAAATAGTGGGCCAAAAATTAGAAGGACATTGGGGACAGGAAGTGATATCTTTCTCTGTTTCAAAGTTACATGCCTTTTTAACTCCTGGTCAAATTCTGGTCCTTGTGTCTCCAGTTTTGCTCATTTCTGGGGTCTAAGTGGATCTTGGCATATCTTCAACTTCACTCTAGATTTTAGGGGACCACGGGAGGAGCAGGGGAGAGAAAGTCTCCACCTTGCACATGACAAAGCCGTGACATGTGCCCCCTTGCACGTGGAGGATATTCTCCAATGTCCTCCATTAGACAGGATCGTTCTCACTTCCTTTCCTCAGCTACTAAGTCTCTCTTACATTCTGATCTGGCCTTGATCTCGCTAATTATCTCCCTTTTCCTCATGAGAACTGGATGCCAGCCTGAAGCTCAGTTTTACCCCAGAGAGTTAGTGAGATTTTTCTCTCTACCATTTTTCCCTACAAAAGAATTCTTGTTCCAGCTGCTTACCAGTTGTGGTTTCCTTCATAAAATCATACACATTCATTTTCAGGGTACCATGTGCCAAGTTTTCCTTTGGGTACAGACAAGAAAGATTGAAAAGTATAAGTTAGCATCCCCACTCTAAAGCGGCTTAAATTGTTACTGTGGGCTGCAAGATACCCATGAGCCAACAAGAAAAAGATTCCAAGAAACTGTATAAGCAAAGTACATGATTGAATGTTTCAATCTCTGTATATAAGTGCCATGGGACCATAAACCCAGGAAGTGGTCTTCTAAAACTCTACGACCAAATTCCCCCTCCTGGCCCTCTAGCCGTCTTTCTGCCCACTTTTCTATTTCTGTAGCATCGTCCCCAAGGGCCAGCCCTGAAGATTTCGTATCTGAACAAGAAACAGCCTCGTTTGTACTGTGATCCTAAGTATGCGCATTAACATTCAGAACCCCTGTGTGCTTCCTCGGCAGGTTCCGAAGCCTCACCACGGCATTTTTCAGAGACGCCATGGGCTTCTTGTTAATGTTTGACCTCACCAGTCAACAGAGCTTCTTAAATGTCAGAAACTGGATGAGTAAGTGGGACTGAGTAATATGCCTGGCGTCTTTGGGACTGCACAGCCCTGTTTGCTTGTTTACCTTGCAGCCCAAATGGGCACACAGATTAACTCTAGAAAGTCACCTTCAGTGTAGTGGCCTTTATATAGTCCTCCTACCCCACCATGGTCTGGAATTGTACTTTTCTTTGATATTCTTCTCCCATCCAAGTACTAACCAGGCCCGACCCTGCTTAGCTTCTGAGATCAGATGAGATCGGGCACGTTCAGGGTGGTATGGCTGTAGACTCTTTGATAGTCTTCTTAAAGGAAGCCTATGTAGCTTTCTCACCACCCATATTTAAGGTCTTTATTACTGTAATTAAAAGATCATTAATTCCACTTGTAGAGTAAGTCTTGAGGCATCACATTTGTGCCACCGAAGCTGGAGTGTCTCCTGAGAGGGGAGAGAGGCACCTAAGTTGTCCTCAAGAACAAACAGGTTAATTAGGCTGGAAATGACTCCTGAGCAGAGCAGCCTGAGGATGATAAGTGACAGTTTGTCTGTCAGCTCACAGGGATTTACTTTAAAAAGAAGTTGTTCAAATGTGAGAGAGTCTCAAACAGAAAACTCTCCAACCTCTGGGCCACTTATATATAATATAACATTTAAGTGTTACCTAAGCAGTCATTGGAGTCAGATTTATATAGATCAGTACAGGACAGAAGTATCAGAATTTTCCTTTATTTTTAAATTGCTGTATCACTAAAGAGACTATTTCATGATTTTTTTTTTTATTACAAATAAGGATTTTGATCCTAATAGGATGTACAATAGCAGGAGAGATCAATTGTTCCTGCCCCCAGGCACCATGGTCTGGCGCTGCTCCTGTAATTTCCAAGTTTTTCTAGGCCATCTATGGCCGTAGTGGTGTACATATATATGGGAGATACATATATATATATAATATATATGTATTTTATATATATAATATATATATATATATATATATATATATATATATATATGATCTGCATATTCCCCTGCTCAGCATTCTTGTGTGGCTGCTCATTTCACCTGCAATAAAACCCAGAGCCCTTCACCTACTTCTGAAGCCACTGAGTTCAGGCCCTGATATTTTCTCCATTTACTTTTACTGGACATCAGCTCACTGGCTTCTGGCCAGTCTCCCGGGACACAAAGCCCATTTCTGCCTTGGGACCTCTGTGTTTCCCATTCTTTATCTTGATCTCTCTATGCTGTTGATGAAAAATGTATGGCAATTTCTATTAAATAAAAACATTACAGTGTGTCGTCCTCCACCTTATTCGCCACATCTGGCACCATGTGACTTGTGGCTTTTCCCCAGAGTCAAAATGACCATGAATGGTAAACATTTTAAATAGATTCAGGATGTGGAGGTAGCCACAGCAGTGCAACCGAAGACACTCAGGAAAGAAAACTTACTGAACTGCTTCAGACAGTGGCCTGAGTGGCAAGATAAATGTGTTTGAAGCAAGTGGGATTACTTTGAGAGGGATTCATGGCAATTTGTCTTTTACTGTAATAAATTTTTAAAATGTAAACATTAACCATATTTTGTGATCACCCCTTGTATCATGTAGTTTTGCATTTACTTGTTATTTTGCTTTTCTCATGGCTAGAATGGAAGCTCTGGGAAAGGGCAGACTTTGCAGACTTTGTCTATTTTATTCATTATGATATTCTAGACCATGGCTAATGTCTGGCACTGAGTAGATGTTCAAGAAGATTTATGTAAATTACTATCTACTATATAGAAATAATACATTATATTTAAAATATTGTTAATAATTTATATGTATAAAACTACTTTCAAATTCAATAACATGGTTGTAATGGATGGGGGAAAATACCTACAGATTCTGACTTCCTTAACTGTTTCTCCAAATGAATGTTTATCTTAAGATCTGTCTTTATTTCCTTTTACTATTATATTGCCTTATCCAAATTTTGGAGGTAATATTAGATTCTGAGGTGACAAGGAGATAATAATATTATTAGATTCTCTCAGAGAATAGCTTGTTTGTCTTTCAAGGTAGATGAGAGTCTCCCTGGTTTACGTCTCCAGAAGGATATTGATGGGATTTAAGGTAATTAATTGGCACATGAAATAGTTGAGTTTCTAACCCTCAAATAAGATATTACAGGGTAAACCTTTGTGTTCTTCCTCTTGTCTTGGCAAGGTTGCACTTAGCATGCTGATGGTGAAGTAGACGCCGTGACTTAGAAAACACAGGTTGACAAGTTACCTTGTTTCTACATTAATTTTCGGTGATTCAAAACTGTTGCATTGGGTAGATCATCACTTTGGATAGCAGAAGAAGGCAATCTAGAAGCCTTTTACATAGAACAAGCACATTTATGCACCTTAAAGTCACGTTTGATTATTGCCTCTTCTATGTGAGGGACAAATGGTATGAAGCAGTGGGTCAAGACATTTCCCCAGGTGTTAGAGCGCCTGGATGGATACAGTATCGATTCAGGTGCTCCTGTCTGTTATTTGTCATCATCACAAGCCATGATTAGTGAAGCACTCTTTCCTTTTATAGATGAGGAAACCTTGAGTGAGAAGAGTAAGTAACTTGGCTGATTATTATCAGTAAGCAACCGAACTGCAGATGAACAATTCGATTAGGAGTCTGGAGTAAGAGCAGTCATTTGACATCACTTGTTTATAACTAACTTGCTGGTTCCATCTGCTTTCTTTCCAAGGCCAACTGCAAGCAAATGCTTACTGCGAAAATCCAGACATAGTATTAATTGGCAACAAGGCAGACCTGCCAGACCAGAGGGAAGTCAATGAACGGCAAGCCCGGGAATTAGCTGAAAAATACGGGTAAGTCAGTTCCGCCGAGAACCACCTGACCTTGCACTCTGTTGCTCACAGACACAGCAGAGAGTGATATTAGAAGGCGTTCTCTTTGGCTCAAGAACAGTATGTGAATCGGAAAGACCTTCCCTAGGAATGAGTGATGTTTTAATGATTTAATAATGATAGCATCTAACATTTGCTGAATCCCAATTGCGTGCAAGCAACTATTCCTACTTTAACTCATTTAATTTCTCATAACCATGTGTAAGAGATACTAGTTATTTCATTTTAGATATGAAGAATCAAATCACAGAGAAATTAAGTACTTGATGAAAGGTCACATAAATATAAGGAATAGAGCCGAAATTCAGTCCAGGCCACCTGAGATTGGGATCATGTTCCTAAACACTACTGTACTGCCTTGTAAAAACTACTACCAGAGTCCTAACATGGATGGGACAATGGAGCCTTTATCCTAGCTGAGCTTGACTGACAGCTAAAAACATGCACAAAAACAAATTGTGGACTGGTTTCCACAGAATAATTGGTCATTATTTTTTAAACTTAAAACAGTTTCATCATATTTGCCAATTTTTTTTACTGAAAAATTCTCATTTGGAGCTTTAAAATTTATGTCTTCTTGGGACTTTTAATCCCAAATAAAAATAGTTTGCATTCAAGTAAATATCCTAATCAATGCATGCCTAATTTATTATTTTTTTAAATTTTATTTTAATGCTACATTTTAGATACACATTGTGATAACATTCATCAGAGGGAATTTGTACCTGCACGTGATACAGCTTGCTGCTTTTTTTCCCATTGCCCTTCCCTCCCTTCCAGATTTCTAATGACTAAAATGGAAATACTATTTTAATAATGATATCGATCACTAGTTTAGGCATTTTTCCCTCCTGTTTTTCAAACATTGATAATGCTTTAGCTTCGACCCAGACTTCCTCCTGAAATAGTTCCCTTGCCCATGCAGTTGGTTATAAGACTAAAAAGCAACCTGTCGATTTTTCTCATTAAGAAAAAAAAAAAGACGTTTCTAAGTTACCTAACAGAAACATGATTTCCCAAATTCTCTGCCAGCCGTGATTTTGCGTGTGTGATTCACCTATGCATCTTGAATCTCTTCTGACTTCTTCCTCTTAGTGATATTCATCATTAACATTTTGTGAGAAAACTTACTATTCACTTTCTTGGCATTTTCAAAAATATAACAGGTTTAGGAGATCTACTAAACAGCATGAGGACTGTATTTAATAATGATAAATTGTATTCTTGAAAAATGCCAAGAGAGTCAATGTTAACACAAAAATACTTGTGCAAGGTAATGGATCTGTTAATTAACTAGATTTTACTGTTCCATAGAATGTACATACACTTCAGAACATCATTTATATATGATACATACATGCAATTCTGTCACTTTCAAATACATATATGTCATTTTTTCTATTCTAGCATACCATATTTTGAAACAAGTGCAGCAACTGGGCAAAATGTAGAGAAATCAGTGGAAACCCTTCTAGACTTAATAATGAAACGAATGGAACAGTGTGTGGAGAAGACACAGGTCCCCGATGCTGTCAATGGTGGAAATTCTGGAAAGCTAGATGGGGAGAAGCCAGCAGAGAAGAAATGTGCCTGCTAGACTCTACATAGGAGCTGATAATCAAGAAACCCTTCCAAATATTACTTCTAAAAACAGTGACAAACTACAAACCGTTGTTGAGTAGACCATGCACAACAGCATGTTTTTCTTTTTCACCCAGAAAATCGATTTTAAGAAACCAAAATAGTCGACAGTGTTCAAAAGAACTGACCAGTTATTCTTGAGTTCCTTCCAAACAAAATAGAAGATTTTGTAAGATGATCTAACCATCTGGATGCTTGATTTTTTTTTAAATAAAGAAGTGTAATATATAAAAGCATATACAATAAATAAATATCAGTGAGTTTTAAAAAGAGGGAGAGCAAACATCACTTGTCACACTGGAGAAAGGAATAGGCTACTAATGGGAGAATATAGAAAGTTTTTTTAAAATTTGGATTTATTTATATAAAATGATTCATACTTTTACATTTGCCTTGGGGTAAACATATTAGCTAAAACTAGTTACACAATGAAGAATTCTATGTGACTCATGAAGAATGACATTACTGTATGTATCCAGTAAGCTGAATTAGAGTGGTTAAATTACTTACAAGGATGTGAGCAGGTGAATGTCAGAATTCTCCTGAAATGAGATCATATAGTAATACAAATTTGATAGTCCTGATAAATGGCAGATAAACAAGAATGGGACTGTGAATGACAAAGTACAAGAGATATGCCCTGGAAGAAAAAGTAAAAGTATGAGAATATGGTATTTGTATAGTTGAAATTAAATGTATCCATTACAGATGTGTGGAAGAGTTAGCCAGATTTCACTCAAGCCAATTAGAAACTGACATTATCAGTTGGAATTAAAAGGAGATCTAAAGGTTTCCATTTCCAACAAATTTTATTTTTCCAAGCAAATGTGGTAAATAGTCACAAAGACAAATAAACCACTGCTGTGCATTAAATATCTCTTTTCAAATGTAGTCAAGAAAGCCCATTTAGCTTAAAATTTAAAGATAAAATATACTGTTGATATAAAATAAAAGCAACTATTCATTATGGGTTTTCTTTTAGTTTACAAAAGAACTAGAATGTCTTAATTCATGGTTTTCCTTCTAACCCTCACCCACCCCTGCCTTTGAATCCATTGAAAAATGTTAAGTGTGTCACTTTTTAGATCAACAACTTCAGAATAATGATGGATCAGTTCTAGGGTCACTGAATTTTCATGTCATTAATCATATAAAAATTGATGATACCTCATTCTTTCTTCCAGTATGTTTGTATTTTGTCTAGGGAAACACATCTATAGCTGAGCTATATTTGAGGCTTGGGATGAAGCTGTATCTTATTTCACCAAAAATGTGGTCGGTTGCTTTTTCTCACATAAAGCTGCCTTTTCTTTCTAAAATGTATCACAAAAGTATTTTCTATTGACCATTTCTTATAATTGTGTACACTAATAGTACATTCATTTTTGTTCTTAGTTTCTGACACACACAAGCCATTCCTATTATAAAGTTATTTATATATAAAACTTATATAACAGCCAGTTTTACCAATAATAAAAGCAAGTACTTCATATTTTCTCTTTTTACTGTGAGTATATGATTTTTTGGCAGGACAGTTCATTTTCCTATAAAAATTTTCCAGCTAAACTTAGTTTTTCCATACTCTGTATATTTACTTTTTTAGGTTATAAACATTAGAGACCCTAAAATCCCAGTTCCGTCTTCAACCTGTCC
Organism: Hystrix cristata; assembly: GCA_004026905.1. Lineage (NCBI taxonomy): Eukaryota > Metazoa > Chordata > Mammalia > Rodentia > Hystricidae > Hystrix > Hystrix cristata. The sequence goes on along the minus strand of PVJO010001696.1, from coordinate 108,818 downwards.
CTATGAACCTCCATCTGCAGTTAAATCCGTTTTGGAAACACAGAGTTATTATCCAAGATAATAACTGTTTATGTTTTCAGGATGAACTGGACTCAGAAATGTGACACCAATCCTAACAGTTTGGAAGCTTTAATGAGAATGGTCTGCGGTGTAATTTTCAGGTCAGCTGTGTGGTATTGCCCAAGCCCATATATGTCTTCAGCACTGTGCCCGCTTCCAAGCTTGATCATGGTTCAATAGTCCTTCTAGAGGTGTTTTCTCTGGAATGCTCTTCATGATCTCATTCCTGTGCCATGAAGATAGAAAGCTCTTCACCAAATATTTAAGGTATTTCTTGTAGAAGCAAAGTGGGAAGCAATGTGATCACTGCTGTTGCAAAATTGGGTGACTTTTTTGTGATCATTATGAGCTTCTTTTTAGGGGGTTCAAATTGTGATGTTCTTGCATTTCCATAATATGGAATGTTTGGCTTTTATTAAATGCTAAAGATATTCTGGTTGGATATGTCTTTCAGTTGCTATTCACTTTCCGGTTATATGATTGATATAATGTGCCAAGATTCTGTCATTGTCAATTACCTAATGAGTGTTTTTTCAGGATCTATTTTAAGGTTGTTATGCGATAGCTAGAGCATGCAGCAGAGGGTGATGATGCCCACAATTATAGAACTAGGCCTGTAAAAATAACAATTTTGGGGTAATAATCTCAAGAGGAATGACATTTAAAACTGACAAGAAAATTAAAATATTATTCTATTTTTAAATAAATATTTGATCTAAAAATATTTTCTCTATGAAGTTTCACATGTATCTCCAAAACCTAGATAGCCATTATTAGAAATTCCTTCTCCCATTATTTCAGGGTTAATAATAGCTCTATAGAATTCATTTTTAATTTCAAATTGAGCTGGTGCCATGAATATACAGACTACTTTAAATAATTCCACCTTCCTTTTATCCCGCAACAGTATATATTTTTATCCAAGATGTGTCCTGTTGCTGATTGTCTCCTAATGCTTCAGTAAACCATGTTGTGTTTTGAAGAAATGATTAAAATGTGCATGAAACCCTTCCTGGTACAGAACTCATTTCTCAAGTGTTTACAATGGTTTGATGTTTACATCATCCTAACTCAGTGCCTCAAATACTTCTGTGACCAAATTTCTCTCCAGCCACAGCACATTTCCTCTGATCTCGTTTTAGGAAGGCCTTGCCAAGACACTAACACAGCTAAAGGTCTTCTGATACCTTCAGCAAAGGATGCAAGGACTTTTCAGGAATCTGGAGATTGTTACCACCTTCTCCTAGTTTCCTAGCTTACTTCTCTTGCAGTGGGAATTACTTGACACTGTTCATTGTGATGAGATACAAGGCTATCTTTTAATGTAAAAACAGAAAGCCTTTAAAAATGTATCAAACATAGTCAAGAGAACGTAATATTTGTCTTGGTCTGATGATGGTAACAAGTCATGAATTAAAGAAAATACTGAATGTTGTGAGTTGAATTTGTATGACTATGAGGAATTTTAAAACTCTTACAAATTACCACTCTTGCCAATTATCTCTCCTTTCTTATTACGAGCTGTCACACTGCAAACAGTTCAAGACCAGCATTTACTAAAGTATTTTGTCTGTTATATTTTACCAAACAGACCATTCTGTCTTCTTTGTCATGCTTCTATTATAGTCATTTGCCAACCTGTAGAGACGGAGCAAGAGTTTTAATCAGTGCTTTCTTGTTCCCTGCATAAGAAATAGAAGCTTGACCATAGAGAAAGGCATGAACATATTAAAAAAATAATTTAACAATGGCCACAATTTGAAATTATTTAAACTGTAAATGGAATCGGTTGGGAATCAACAAATTCGACAAACCCATATTATCTCCACTACTAGAGTGAGTACAAAAGTTAGAAGCTAATATTGTGGGCTGGACATAGTGTGTAACTAAGTCTAGTATATAATGCTCAACCCTTTTATCTGTGAAATAACATTCGCTGTTCTACATCTCTGTTCATTTGAAAACAGATACATATGCTTTCCTTGATATGTATCACACCGTAAATTTGAGCAAAAATCATCATCCATAAAGGGGTTTAAATTTATGTTGTATTTTTTCCCCATGCAGCAAGATACATCATGTACAGGTACAGATCCCCTATGATGAATGTTATCACTATGTGTATCTAAAGTGTGCCATTAAAATAAAATTAAAAAGAAAAGTTCAAGGCCAGCCCGTGATCCATAGTGAGTCCAAGGTCAGCCTAAACTACATAGCAGAAACTTGTCTCAAAAAAAGAAAAGGAAAGAAAAAAAAAGTATAGCATAACTTAATATTTTTCTTAAATTGCCTTAAAGCAACTGATTATGTTGTTTTAATTTCAAGATAAGGAATTCTCGAATTAAGGAAAAATGCTTATGATCATTGTTTTCAGGTACTGACAATAATTGTACTAATGTAAAATAAAATAAATATATAAATAATTTAAAAATAAATACATTTATATTATAAAACGCCAAATATAAAAAATATTCCAAACTCTTGTTTCCTAAGATATGTAATGACTTTTCAAAAGGAGATTTGAGAGCTGTGTTAGCCAAAGTGATAAGAGTCGTATTTCACCTTCTACGACCAAGCTTTACAACATTGTCTAGTGTGTTTGCATGTTTTAGAGAAAGATTTATCATTTCTAATGATGCCAAGAAAGCTTCTGTAAGAATTTTCCATAAGATATATTTTCTTCTCAGTCTTTGACCAAGGTGATATCAGCTTGTTTCTGGAGAGTGTTGATCTCCTAAACAAAAAAAAAATAGATATTGAAAGCACAAGGTCCTGAGTTCAATTCCCAGCACCAAAAAAAAAAAAAGATACTGAATATTACCTATATGAATGTTGTCTCAATGCTTTATAAATCTCTGAGGCCGCTTGTCTCAAAATGTGGAAATGATAAAATTATTGGCTATATTGATGATTTTATGAAATTATTGATTTGAAATCTTGACTGAGGCTTATCCACAAGAACATGGTTGAGCAAAAGCTGTAAAGAGAAATAAGAGTTAAAAGTTGGCTAAATTATGCTTTTTCAATATAGGAGAATATGAAGAAGGCTACAGGTTAATTTTTAGATAGAAAAAAAGGGACTAGAGTGCTTATAACTAGGTCCATGGAACATAGTCATCATTTTAATCTACTAACTAGAGGTCATGCCCTTAAAATTGAGCAAATAAAAATATTTAAACACCAAATATTTCATTATTGTCACCAAAATTTGGGATATTTAAAAACATTTAATTTACTGTATATGAGTCCAGTATTCTCATAAGTTATACTTGTATTGCTTTTTTAAGGAGTAACGTCCTAAGGATGCCTTTCTGCAGAGTTCCTTGTACCAACTATCCATAGATATGATAGTTTTCAACTTCATATGTAGAGAAAAACATTAACAAAAAAATAAGCAAACAAAAACATTAGTACCAAAATATAGGGACTTTTTAAAGATAACGTCATCTTTTGGGGGAAAAAATATACAAAGAATTTATTGAGTTGTTTAAATTTGGTTTCCTGGTTCCTTTCCTTTCCAAGAGATCATGGAAGTCATAGCTAATATCTCTCAGCTGACTTAATCTTTCAGGTTTATTAGTAAATTCTGTAAGAACCAGCATACCTGATCTTAACTAAATTCATTTAGTTATTTAACTCTTATTTAACCTTTATTTAACCCTTATTTAACCAGTGGCTGCTTCCCTTATATTTGTTGGAACATTAAAATACTGCCTGTAATCTATACGTATCCTTATTTTTCCTGGGTGAATTTTCCCCAAAATTCTCTGAAAGAAGCCTAGTCTTGTAGAAAGGAAAATGTCCTTTTGGGACCACAGTATTTTAGTGGCTTCTTCTCATAGGTGTTTATAAAACCTGACTGCCTCAGAGGGGCCACAGCAGGCTCAAAGAATATATTAAAAGCTGGTTGGTAAATTATATTCCATTTCACAAACATACCTCTTATCACAAGCTAAAAACGAGTTAAAATGTCATAATCTGGACCCTTTGTAAGAAATATATCTGGAACGACACACTAGTTTCGATAGGTGCACTAGAAACTACAAATGGGCTGTCCCCTTGAGGTTGATTTGGTTGAAAATGTTGAATGCTTCTATACATTGAAAAACTATGAGCTGTATTTCAATCTGTATGTTATCTTGTATTTATTTCAAAGAAATCAAATCAATTATAGACTCTATACTGTAACCTGTTCAAAATCTTCTGGACAAATAGGGCTTTTGTGTCCGTTGCCTTGTAAAAGATTCTGATCATATTTGAAATTAAGAAAAATAAATTATCCTGCTCTGGTTAATGTGTTAAGAGTAGACAATATTCTGTTAAAATAACACTGAAGTGCTTTACTGTAGCCCACTAGTTTACCTTTGAATAATATTATCCTCATTTTTAAGCTAGGCATGTTTTGTCTGTCTTCTACACGGATCTCTGTTTTGTCTAATGCTTTGAATGTAACTTAAAACCTTGAACTTGGAGTTTTTATTTTATATGCTCCTGAATAGACTGTGGTTCCTAACACAGTTAGGTTATTATTTTGTTGTACCAAAGTTCTAGTGGCTTCAGAGATCATAGCATCCCATGATTATGTCATGTGTGGGTTTGAACACCGTGGTTGAGAAATGTATTCAGTGATTGTTTCTGCACTTTTCAAATAAAAATGCATTTTTATCAATATTTCATGTATTCAAAGCAACTTTATGTCAGTGTTAAAGATGGATGTGTGGTCAGTGGGGCACATTAAATCAGTATCAACATGAAAGTTGTGTCACATTAAAATGGGTTGGAAATGAGTGATTTGGACTTGGCATACTGATTTTTATTTATCTCCCTAAATTTTCTCTTTGATTATTTAAAAACTGGGGTTGCAAATGAAATTTTCTAGTATTTTTGAATGATGCATCTATTAAAATGAGCAATTAGCATGTTGAAGTATTCTGTGGTACATAAGCACTTCACATATTGCAACCTATTTCTTTCCTGTAACAAACTGCTGCACAGGTGGTGTTACCTCCCTTGGTCACAGATTGGGAAGAGCCGGGTGTTCAAGGCCAGCTCAGGACCACAGCCAGACAGCTTCCTTTACAGTGTTCATTAGCAAAGATTTCCTTGTTCCCAGAGTGGATCTCCCTCCATATGCTACAGACAGAGGCTTTGCCAAGATAATGATGAGTTTTTAATTTAAAGATAAACAACTCTCCCAAGTGTGAGGAAATATATCCTTGGCACTATTTTCTCAACTTTACTCCCAAGTAGCCATAATGCTATTTCAGATAGGCAGAATCTTTTCCCACTGGGTTCCACTGGGTTCCACTGGGTTCATAAACCATTTGAGGTAAAACATTAGGACTTCCCTTTCCCCACTGGCTTTACAGGAATTTTGAAAGTCAGAGTATAACCTATATTGAAAAAGATAGCGCATCCTGATATTCACTGTCTGTAATTGTAGGATTTCCGTTTGTAAAACTGTGCACAAAGTATGTTGTATTATTCACAGTTCTTTATACCAGAAAGAATTCCACTTCTAATACGGCTTGCTACTTGTGAAGTTAGCTGCAGAAAGAGTGTGAGTATTGCTGTCCTCTTAGGCTTGTATTATGGCTTTGGAAGACGACACACGATGGTTTGACTCAAGGCTTGTAGGTACAAGAAAGTTTTTCTGATAGTAATCATATTTCTGCAATTACCACAACTTTGAACCATTTTTTATAAGTTGCTGAAAGTGAAATCCTTTTCTTTAATCAAGTGGGTGAAAAGAAGTAGTAGCAGCCAGGTTACAAGAGAACATGGCAAAGTATAGGGCTCCTCAGAGAAACACTATGTGCTTATACACTGGTGGGAAAGTGGCCCCCAAGAAGCGACTTGGGATTATGCTAGTTAATGCCCTGGACATCCCAATCTCCCACAATTCTATTATGAATATAAACACATCTGAATGTAGGGGGAAAGAAACACCTTTCTTTCCTATATTAGATTAATAGCTGAGGCCATGATAACAAAAGAAGACTTAACAAAAGGAAAGCAAATGAATTAAGTTTTAAGTAACATGGGCATCATCATAAGGAAATGAAGACCCAAAGAAATGGATAAGCTGTGCAATTTTAATACCAGATTTGATAAAGTGATGAATAGTTGTTGAGAAATATGATTAGACAAAGAACGTATGATAAAATAAGATAAATTGGAAGGGACTGAGCAAGGTTGTTTATTCTGATGTTTTCTGTGTCCCTGTGTCTTTATAAACAAGAATATTACTTTCCTCTCAGTACAGAGAGGGCACATTTCTGATGACTGTCTTGTGGAAAAAGGTCAGAAAAATTCTTGCTAGATTTTATGACCTGCTTCAGAGGAGAAACTGGGAAGAGAAAATGACTTACCTGCTTCTGCTCCTTTCTCAAATGCCAATATACCATATGTGAGGATAGCATGTCTTCAACTCCAATAATAAAGCAGCTGAATATAATTATTTAAATCTTTATTACATCCTTAATATTTTAGACAAAAATAAAAGGCTAATGGAAGAAGGGAGAAGAGGGAAGGAGGGATGAAAGAAGTAACAAAAGGAATTACAATAATTAGGATATTATTTGGAGCACTTTTAATTTCTGGATGGATCGTATAACCACTTAGACATTAATAATGCCTCTATATCTGCAAGTCAGAGGAGAAGTAAGGATTTCAAACAGAAAAAAATATAGAAAAATTTGAAAAGTATGTGTTCCTCTTCATTTCATAATTATTACTTTTTAAGTTTAGAATAAGAATTTCATAGATTTATTTTGCTATTAATTTGGATCCAAGAAAAATCAGCAGGAAAATTCAGGAAACTATTTAAACATCTTCACTGATAAAGGCAATCTATATATAGTACATATTTTTTGGCATGAACAATCATATAAAAACCACTTCATTCATGGAAAATATTGCAATGTAAAAGAAATAAAGGCAAAAGCCACACATTATAACATCAATTTTCTTTATTACAAAGCATTTTGTAAGCAACTATTCAAAGGATAGACTACCTTAATTTTTTTAGTCCAAATATTATTTCTTAATGATAACTTGTACGCATATGGATATACGATCAAAGTACGACTGGGTTTCTTCTCCTTTCCTGACTTCATGTGTGAATTTAAGGCTCTCTCAACATTGATCAGTATAATTAGAAATACAGTTACTTAAACTACAACTGGTATATTTCTTTTCCTATATTTTCTGTACGCTACTGCTTTCAGACTAATAGAGTTCATTCCGCATTGTAATCTTTTGCTTTATCACTCAAATGTTCATTTGAAAATATAATTCAAGTGATAAAAAGCTAAAACAATAAGGACAAGGAAATAAATATGTGACAAATAAATGATAAGCCTATTAAAATGCTATCTTACTGTAAAGATTCTCTTATATGTAAAGAGTTAGACTTTCTTAGGTTCCTAAAACTGACTCCTGTTACTTTTGGGAAATCCAAAGACCATTCCAAAGTGAACCTGGAGTTCTGATGAGCAGGTCTCAGCTGCACTATATTAAACTGTAACTCCGTATTAAAAATAGTATAATGAAACCGAGATTAAACTCAAAGTATCTTTCTACTTTGACTTTAGAATAAATTATTCCAATGGAAATCATCAAGATTTTTGGATAGGTTGAATAAGCACATTCCAAAACCTCAAATTTATTATCTTCCATGTGATGACTGAGGTATAAGAGGAACCAAAGCAATCTTAGGTGAAAGACAAAGTCTTTAACTACATTGCAAAAGCTTGAAACAAAATTCATGATCCCAATTTCCCTACAAATGTGTTCAAAATGTAAACCGAAGAAATTCCTCAATGTGGCAAAAAGTCATGAACAATAAATGTAATCTAAGCAGATTCTTTCACAGAGGATTTTGTCTGCACTGAATTCTCATGACAGTCTAACAGGTGAAAGGCCAACTTATTTCAAGAAATACTGACTTTATCAGTAAGTGTTGTTTCTGCCATGCACAGGGTACTGCAGAGACATCAAAGGAAGTTGTGTGCTACCGTAACAATTGAGGCTAATTGGACAAGTAGAATGAATATCAATAGCCAAGTCAAAAGGTGCCAATACTTGTCCACAGTTAGCAGTTGGACAAATTGTTTAATCGATCTGAATATATCTTCCTCTATAACACAGGGATAATAATACGGCCTGCTTTTGAGGATTTCGGAGAAGACAAAAGGTAAAGTGCTTAGAATTTTTGCAGCATAGGATAGCTATGCTCTGATATATTAGGTAACTATACCCTAAAAACTAGAGCAAGCAATAAAGATGCTTGAAAGACACCATCAAGCATGAAACTCACACAGAGAGCTTGCTTGTGCAACATTTCAAGGATTACAGTACTTGGGTGAACTTACAGATACATTACCTCATCCTACTTGTACGTATTTTTAAATATTTAATGAATAATACTGATATTTTTACATTCTACTTTAAGAGCCTGGAAACATCCTTCCCAAGAAAATATTTAGAGTTACACACCAGAAACGATGACCAGAAGCCTACAGACGATTCTCCGTAGGGTGACCGAGGTCTGTCCTTATTCATTTAACTAAAGTGGGTGCGGCTTCCTGAGCGTCGGTATGCTTACATTTCTACAGGTCAGAGTTTGTCTTTACTCATAGCAACCACAAACTCCACTTGTAACAAAGGTATGCATCAAAACTTAAAGACACTTTCATAAAAAACTACAAATATCATTCCATTGAATCCCTAATAGATGCATTTTATAATGGTATATGGTAGCAGCATTGTTATTTTATTTAGATATTAATGAATATCAAAAAGAAAATTCGTGAGCTGGGAATTTGGCTCAGTGGTTAGAGTGCTTGGCTAGCAAGCACAAGGCCCTCAGTTCGATTCCCGGCACACACACACAAAAAAAGTTCATTACAAAGGGAGAGTACACTGTACACAGCTCTATGTGTTTATAGGTATGGTTTGACTCTTGTAAGGGATTTTTTCATTCCAGAACAACTAAAATTAGTGAATTTCTAAGACATAGGGAGACAGCCAGTGTCCTCAACTTTGGGTAGCAATACTGGTTAGGGAGCTAGCCTGAAAGAATCTATTCCTTCTCCCACCCATAACTCAGTAGTGAATACTTTTTCACTAACATTGGGTCAGGAGATGGCTCATATTTATGTAATGGTAACCTATTTCTTAGTATCTAAAAGTAAATTTAAAAATAGATCATTTCTATTCATACATATATACACTCTTCCTTCTTCTACTTACTCATATAAAAACTACTAACACAAGATCAAAGCTGTCAATCTTAAAAGACTTCCTATAGTAAAATTCTGAAAAGAAAATTCAGATCTTCTTTTTTAAGTTTTAAGCTGAGTTCATCTTCCATCATGGTAAGCAGCTGGTTTCTTCACTGATTTAGTAAGTTTTGGAGAAAGAATTCCTTCCCCTCAAATATATTTGTTTGATTTTCTGGAATGTCATCTTCCTGCAAAGCTATTGATGTATAATAAATTCCACTTAAATACAGGTATTGTGCCATTTCACCGCAAATATTTAGACCGTATTTCATAGTCTTTCTCAATCAAATCTGCATCCAGTTCATTTCCGTAGCCTAATCAACATCAAATATGGGGAGGCACCTTCAGTCTTCTGCTCACTGTAGAAAGGACAACACAGTTATCAAAATAGAGCATATTAAACTCTAGTGGTATAATGCCGGTACTGTCGTCATTGCAACCATACTACCCAGTCTGAACTAACTGCTTTCATCTAAGAGTTGGCTATTCATGGATCTAATCTAATCAATTCTCCTATGAGTACTACATGGCAGCGATACACTGTGAGCAAACTGAAGGTAGACAAATTAGTAGGACAAGTGCGGGGAAGAGCAAGGGGGAAGCCAGAAAGTCAGAGACTGTGTCTGCCTTCCCCTCAGTGGAGATCTGCACCAGTGTGAGCTGGAGAAAATGCAGAGCAACTGTCGCCAGGATGTTTCAGGATGTGAGAAACCTCAGTCTCTCACAGCCTGAACTTCTTTCCTCCCTGCGTGATCCCAGCATTTAAAACTATCCACGTGCGTACACAGGTATGCATACACATACCTATGTATATACATATGTGTAGATATATGTATATCTTGCTGTTTAACAATACAGCTCCTCATCTCAAACAAACCACCTATGATGTTTAACTCAAGAAACATCTGTATTTTTTAATGCTTGAGAAAAAAATCTTGCTTGTTTATATTTACATAGAACTATATATCGTGGGTAATTTAATAGATTTGCCACGACTAGATTTTAAGTGTACATGATTTTATTTTTTTGCCTTGCCGGCTACATTTGTACTCCAATCTCTCCCTAAAACTATAATTCCATTTGACATTGGTGAATCCAGGTTTACCTAACCACATTGCCATACTTACATCCTTAAAGCAGCCAGTGGGCTACATTTCATTTTGCAAAAGGGAAGCCTGTCATTGTACTCTTAACACTGGAATTTCTAGCAACAATTGCAAACCAAAAGAGATATTCAGACACGTTTCATCATTTCAATTAGGAAATTAACCTCACACGACTCTTCTCAAGTCACAGGGAGAAAAGTCTTTAAAACAGTAAACCTTTAAGCCGCGCACGATGGTGTGCATCTGTAGTCCCAGCTACACAGGAGGCTGAGGTAAGAGGATCACAAGTCTAGGCCAGTGTTGGCAACTTCGTAAAATCCTGTCTCAAACTTAAAAAGTAAAGAGGGTTGACAGTGTGAAGCTCTGTGGTAGAGTGCTTACCTAGCATATGCAAAGCTCTGGGTTCAGTCCCTGCCCCCCGCCACACACACACATACACGGAGCGGAGCTTTAGTTATTAATTAGCAACTGGCCAAAGAAATCATTCTCACCAAACCATCCCCTATGTACAGCCAGATTCTCAGCACTCAGTGCTAGAGAGGCTCCAGTGTAGACGCGCTCAGCCCTTTCTCCCTCTCTCTTTTGTTGCACTCTGGTTCTACCATCTCTAAGATCCAAGGGGCCCCGGCGGCCATGATGGTTCATTACCTCAGGGAAAGGGCTCCGCGTAGAAGGGAGCAAAATGAGCAAAATGCCAACCACCCTTCTGTTTTTGTGTGTGTGTGTGTGTGTGTGTGCTGGGGATCGAACTCAGGTCCTTGTGCTTACAAGGCAAGCACTTTTAACCACTGAGCTAAATCCCCAGCCTCCTGACCACCCTTCTTGCCCTTGTGAAGTCATGCTTGCCTTCTTGTTCCAAAGCTTTCACCTCTTCCCTCACGGAAGTGACTACTTCTCTCCCTGCTTCTGAAATCAGGGACATCCTTAGAAACTTCTAGAAGTTACTTTTTTTTCTGTTTTCAAAGTTGTGGTGATCGTGGCCAAAAAGTTGAGAACTTGGCACCTGGAGGCCCAAAGATTTTAGAGGACTTCACTCGTTGGTAATGGTTTCCTCTCTAGTCTCTAATTATGTGTATCATCAGCAAAGCGAGACATTGTTGCAGGGAGCTGTAAGGAGAATCTGTCTGGATTCCTAGACTGATACTAATCACAGTGAGTCTGATTTTCCACCTCAGGCGCTGTGCTGGAGAGTTTCAGAAAATGAGATTCTGCCCTAGAGGGACCAGACCGGGAAATTTTAAAGCTGCTAAAACAGGAAGTTTTTAATCACTTTTTAAATGATACATGTAATTACAGGCTATGCTTTTTTTTAAGTGGTAATTTCCCAAAGTTTATGGAAATGAGATTTGAGTCGAGATTCAGATTCAGCCAATAAGAAGAACAAAAATTAAACATTAAAACCTGACTTAGATGGTTTCAACCATGAGCTTGATTGCTTTCGTGAGTCACTTTTATGGTTAGAGATCATTCATTACTAGGCTGGTGTTAAAGATACTTGTTTTTGGCAATGGAGAAAATAAAAAGAAAATAAGGAGCTAGTTCTGACCCGCTGATATTTATAATTTACCAGATTTAAAAGATGTCATGAAATTTTCAACAAATATTAACATCTCGGGATTAAAATGTCCATCCATAGCATAAAAATATGAACAACAGAGGAAGAAGGAAAATATAGGAGATGATCTGTAATACTTGGGGAAAGTGTCAAAGTTAAGGTTTGGCTTTTGTAGGGCAAACAAGAGGGGGAAAGTAATTTCTTTTCATTAATTTGTTCAGTAAGTATTGCTATGTCATGCTTCAAGGATTCAAGGGTGAATAATATTAATACAGTTTCGAATTCAAGTGGGGAAAGGCCGTAAACAAATGATTATGTAAGTATTAATGGCTTGGAGTCTTCCTCAAATGGACTGGATGTCAACTGTGCTAAACAACAGAGCTTGTGAAGATGGGATGGGGAGAAGAAAGATCTTACCTTGTAGAGACAGCCTTAGATACTTTTGTGTTAGGCATTTCAGAACAGAGTGCCACTTTGGTTTTTAATTCTTTATTCTGAAATTGAAAAACAGACTGCAGTAATCAGATATCAGATAGCTAACCTACCCATTAGCTATATCCTTAATGTTCTGTTCAGCCTACCGCCAGCCTTACTCCTTGGCAGAATGTTTATGAAGAAAGTCAGTTAAAAGTCATTAAATATTATCTCTGAAGAAACAAACACACACTGAAAATTGTGCAATGTACCAATGGATTAAAATATATTATTCTGACTTAGCTTATGAAATCCATCAGCTGAGCTGTCTATGTTTGATTTTTTTTCAGGGATTCCTTTATACTGGAACCGAAAAGAATTTTGTTAAAAGGACTTAGTAAAGACACCCATATCATTGATTACACAATTGTCTCTTATGGGCAATCTCTTATTTATAAACCCCATAAAAATAGGCATCCTCTCTACTGTTCAGGCCACCTCTGGCCTCAGTTTCCTCCTTGAGACTTTATATTCTTCATCTCTACATTAGTGGTAAATGGTCCACATCCTTCTTTTCATGGATCAGTTTTTGGGGGAGTAAATATCATATAATCATATTTCATATCGGGAAGCATTTTCATAATTCCAGGAGATAATGGGTAACAGTAGATGAGAGAATAAGCTCTCAGGTACAAATCCTTAGTGCCACCATTTACTAGCTATGTGACCTGCTTTGGGTTACTTAACTTCTTTGTGCCTAATTTGGTGTCTTCATTGTGTAATAGGCACAATAGCTCTTCACAGGTTTAAAGTGAGTTCAAGTATGTAAAGTACTCAGCTCAGGGCCTGGCACACATTTTACTGCTTAAAGGCAACTGGTTATGGTTTTCTACTCCAAATATTATTTTTATAACTAAAACTTGAGGTCCAAAGTCTTTAAGTGCCCAGCGTCCTATTAATGACAGAGCTCAGGGTCAAGTCGCCTTCCCAGTCCAGTGGCGATGCTTTCCCTACCACACAACTAAGCCATTAAATTTCATTTCTCAGATCTGAAAAGCGAGATTCAAAAGTGTGAAAGATCACCGGGGTTCACTGACAGGCCAGAGGTCCTGAACCCAGGCTAGACATCTTAAAGAACACTCCTGTAGCCCTGCATGCTTGCTCCGCCACTGCCAGATGCTTTGTGTGCCCCACATGGGAAGGGAGAAGACTGGCACGTATACACACACACACACACACACACACACACACACACACACACCCCTACCTGCCACTGCCACCCCAGGCTGCTTTGTGCACCCTTGTGGGAAAGGAGGACGATGGCAAAACTACCAAGTCCTTGCTGGCTTTGCACGTTGGTAATGGAGGTGGCAGGTAACAGAGGTGGTTGGTCTCATTCTGATTAAGGAGGAGTTTCACTCAGGGACTGAGACCAGGTAATATACATTCTCTTGGGAGACAGGCTTGGAGAAGGTTAGAGCTGGACAAAGATCTCCTGTGATCCCCTGAGATGCTCCAGCTCAGACCAGGAAGATCACAGGACTGTACTGTGTGGCGGGGGGACAGGTTTGGTGGGTATAACTTTCAGAGAGGGGAATCTGAGACATTAGTATTTAGCCCAGTGGTCTGTTTGATCTCCAGCGCTGCAGCCTACCTCCAGAAAACCCAATAGTCTGATTTACTATAGGTCAGGATCTGGGCCACCCAAGTGTCCACACTAAAATCATAGATCTTTTTGCCTTGGTTCATGAATGTTTTTTAGGGTTTGTCAGTATCCAGTCTATATAGCTGAGTTGACATAGTTGTTGTCAGTTGGTTTTCTCTGGATGCCAATATCTGGATTGCCTGGTCATAATCAATATTGCAGCACATTCTGGGTGAACAGGGCACTGGGCCAAAGAAGCTGCACCCTCCCTTCCTAAATAAATCAAGTAACGGGGCCTTGGGACAGAAGCAAAGGCCAACGGCCAGCCACACCCAGTGGATATCTGTAACAAAACTACCCATGATAATCAATCATGAAACCCCAGACCCAAAGCAAACAGACAAATAAATGGCAACATGAGAAGACAAGATAAAAGAATGCCTTCCAAAACTCCAACTCCCCCAAAGACGATCCAGGGGGAAAGGAGGGGGAGGAAATCATAAGATACACAGCAGAAATATCTGAAAGGGTATCAGTGAAGGTAACAAAGTAGTTCAGTAAGGTGCTTGGCAAATTCAAAGAAGATATGGTTAAACAGGCAAAGTTCCTAACGAGATAAATGATCAGTGGGTCTAGAGAAGACATTAATGAAGATCTAGTGGAGGTAAAAAAAAAAAAGAGAGGCAAAACATGGATTCCCAGCAGAGAAAAGAACAGGAGTCCACAAAAAAATTATGAATAGAAATCCAGGAGATTAAAAATATGATTGAAAGTATAAGCAGCAGAAGTGACTAACGTGAGGACAGAGCATCAGATCTACATGACAGGGCTGTTGTCAGTGATGAGTTAAAAACAAGGGAACGTGAAAATCAAATCCAACAGCAGCTGGATGACTCAAAGAAGACTAAGTAACTGGAATTAGTTTAAAAAAATCAGAAGATGGCATAAAGCATATAAAAATCTGTTTATAGAAGTAATATCTGAAAACTTTCCAGATATAGAAAAAGAATTTAACACACAGATAAGTGAGTCATTCAGAACACAGACTAGCCACGATCAGGAAAAAAAATCTCCACAACACATCATAATTTTAATACTGCAAATTCAACACAAGAACAGAACCTTAAAAGCTGTTTGAGAAAACCAATGAATCACCTATAAAGAAAATACATCAGAATTATATCAGACTTCTCAAAACAAATCTTAAAGGTACCAAGGGCTTGGAATGAAGTCTTTTAAGCCCTACAAAAAGACAAATTCCAACCCAGCCTGATATATCCTGCAAAATTATCTTTCATAATTGATGGAGATATAAGATACTTCCATGATAAAGAGCATCTAAAGGAATTCATGACTATCAAATCAACATTCCAAAAATTCTCAAGGATTTCATAGAAACAAACAATTAAGTCAAAAATGACACAATATCCAAGAGAATGAATACACTAGGTAATGCTACCAGTCAAGAAGAAGGGAAAGAAAGTGACAGGAAAACAATTCAATGACAGGAAAAAGTCAGTATTTACCAGTTATAACCATCAATGGAAACATTCTCAATTCACCAATCAAAAGACACAGATCAGCAGGATGGATCAAACATCAAAATCCAATGATATACTGTGTACAAGGAACACATTTACACAAAAATAAATTCATAGACTAAAACCAAAGAATGGAAAACAATATTTCATGCAATTGGGATCCAAAAACAAGCCGGAATAGCTATCCTATTTTCGGATAAACTGGACTTTAAACCAAAGTTGATCCAAAGCGGCAAAGAAGGATACTACATATTGGTTAACAGAACTATTCACCAGGAAGATAACAATTATAAATATATGTTCTCCAAACTATGGTGCACCCAACTTCTTATAACAAACACTAATGGACATAAAAGATTAGATAAATGTTATTGCAATTATAGTGGGGGAACTCAAAACCCCATTATCAGTAATAGATCGACTAAAAAAAATCAACAAGGAAATATCAGAGTTGAATCAAAACTTTGAATAAGTGAATAGAATAAATAGATACTACATATAGAATGTTCCACCCAACAACAACAGAATACACATTCTTTTCTACAGCACATGGTGCTTTCTCCAAAATGGATCATGTACTAGCTAAAAAAGCATGCTGCAGTAAATTCAAAAGAATAAAAATTCTACCATGCATATTATCAGATCATAGTGCAATGAAACTAGAAATCGATGGCAAAAGAAACCATAGAAACTATGCAAACTTATGGACATTAAACAACACACTCTTGAATAATTAATGGGTCACAGAAGAAATGAATGAAATTAGACACTTTCTAGAATTAAATGATAATGGTAGTATAACATACCAGAACTTACCGGACACAATCAAAGGAGTTCTATGAGGGAAGTCTTATAACTGTGAATGCTTACACCAGAAAGACAGAGAGAGCTCAAATAAATAACCTAATGATTCACCCCAAGGTCCTAGAAAAACAAGAAAAATCTAAATCAAGAGCTTGTACGAGGAAGAAAATTATAAAGATCAGAGTGGAAATCAATGAAATGGAGATGAAAAAACAATACAAAGAAACAACAAAAGAGCTGGTTCTCTGCAAAAATAAACAAATCAGGTAAAACCCTAACCAATCTTACAAAAACAAGGAAAGAAAAGATACAAATCAATGCAATTAAAAATGGAAAAAGTTTAAATCACAATGGACAACACTAAAATCTAGAAAGTTATTAATAACTACTTCACAAACCTATACACCAAAGAACTGGAGAACACAGAAGAAATGGAGAGATTCCTAAGTACATATAAATTATCAAAACTAGACTAAGACTTAAAAATTTTGAATAATCCAATAACAACTAAAGAAATGGAAACAGTATTAAAAAATCAACCAACCAAGGAAAGTCCAGGGCCTGAAAGATTCATGGGCAAGTTCTACAAGAACTTCAGGAAAGCTCTAACAGGGAAGAAGTACTCCCAAAATCATTCTTAGAAGTTAGCATTACCCTGATCCCCAAACCAGACGAAGATCCAACCATAAAAGAGAACTTTGGAGCAATCTCTCTAATAAACATAGATGAAAAAATCCTTATCCAGATATTGTCAAACAGACTGTAATGAATCATCAAAAATATCATACACCATGACCAAATAGGCATCACTCCAGAGATGCAAGGATGGGTCAACATATGCAAATCAATAAGTGTAATACATCACATAAACAGAAGCAAAGACAAAAATCACATGATCATCTGAATAGAAGCAGAAAAAGCCTTTGACAAAATCCAACATCCATTTGGGGTTGGTGGTGCTGGGGATCAAACTCAGGGCTTTGCTCTTAGTACAAATGGACCTTATCTCAATCTAATAAAAGCCATCTGTGACTGACCTACTGCCAACATCATATTAAATGGAGAAAGACTCTAAGTTTTCCCTCTAAAAGCAGGAACAAGACAAGGATATCTACTATCACCACTCATAGTCAACATAGTCCTAAAAAATTATCAGAGCTGTGAGACAAGAGAAAGAAATAAAATGGTTATGTGTAGGAAAAGACAAAGTCAAAGCATCATTATTTGCAGATGACACAATCCTCTACTTACAAAACCCCAAAAAATTCCACCAAAAGACTCGTAGAAGTAATAATCAAGATCAGCAATGTAGCAGGATGCAAAATAAACACACAGAAATCAATAGTCTTCCTATACACCAATAATAAGCTCACTGAGAAAAAATTAGGAAACAATACCATGCACAATAGCATCAAAAAATTTTTAAAACTTAGGAACTGACCTAACCAAAGAAGTGAAAGACCTCTACATTAAAAATTAAATCACTTTGAAAAAGGAAATTGAGAAGAACATCAGAAAACGGAAAGACATTCCCTGTTCCTGGATAGGCAGAACCAATGTAATAAAAATGGCCACACTTCCAAAACTGATATAGATTTAACATGATCTCAACCAAAATACCAAGAGCATTTCCCACAGATGTAGAGACAGTTATCTAGATCTCTAAGACTCTGGATAACAAAAGCAAAACAGAAAGCATCACAATTCCAGATTTGAATTTATACTACAAAACTACTGTAATCAAAATAGCCTCATACTGGCACAAAAACAGGCATGTGGATCAATGAATCAGAATAGAGCAAGCAGAAACAATCCCGGACACAATTAGTAATTTGATCTTCGACAAAAGGGCAAAAGACATACACTGGAGGAAAGACAGTCTCTTTAATAAAGGGCCCTGGGAAAATGGAATATCTACATGCAGAAGATTTTGTATAGACCCATGTATCTCACCATGTATTAAACTAAAATCAAAATGGATCAAAGATCCAAATGTTAAAAAGAATTTGTTGGAAGATAAAATAGCTATAACTCTGAAGACACAGACATAGGCAAGGACGTTCTGAACAGAACCCCAATGGCACAAGAAATAATACAGAGAATCAACAAACAGGATCACATCAAATTAAAAAGCTTCTGGGGCCGGGGATTTAGCTCAGTGCTTAGAGTGCTTGCCTTGCAAGCACAAGGCTCTGAGTTCGATCCCCAGCACCACCCCCCCAAAAAAAAAAAAAAGTTTCTGCACAGGAAAGAAGAAACCCAACAAAGTGCAGAGACAATGTACAGAATGTGAAAAGTCTTGTCAGCTGTTCCTAGGACAGAGAACTAACATCTAGAATATATAAAGAACTCAAGGAAATTAGACCCCCTCCAAAAAAACAAAAGATAAAATACCCACTCAAAAATTGGCAACTAGTGCTGGGGATTTAGCTCAGTTGTTAGAGTGCTTGCCTTGCAACCACAAGGCCCTGAGTTCGATCCCCAGAACCAAAAAAAAAAAAAGTATATGAAAAAATCTTTACTATCTCTGGCCATTAGAGAAAGGCAAATTAGAACACATTGAAACACCATCTTACTCCAGAAAGATGGCTATCATCCAGAAATCAAATAATAACAAATGCTGTTAAGGATGTGGGGTGAAAGGAACACTTCTGCGTTGTTGGTAGGAATATAAACTAGTACAACCACTACGAAAGTCAGTGTGGAGATTCCTCAAAAGACTAAAACTAAATATTTCATTTGATGCAGCTATTTCTCTTCTAGCTAGCCAAAAGAGTTAAAGTTATCATACTACAAGAATACACGCATACCTCGGTATGGGTATGCATGTATACCCATTATAAATTGTGTTTCTAGCAGCACAATTTGTAATAGCTAGATCTTGGAAACCATGTATAGATCCATCAACAGATGAATGAATAAAAGGAAATATGGTATTTATACGCAATAGAGCACTACTGTGCCATAAAGAAGGATAAACTTGAGACATTCATAGGCAAACTAATGTAACTGAAGTAAGTGGGAAATAGAAGTTTAAATATCACATCATTCTGAGAGAGAGAGAGAGAGAGAAAGAAAGGTGAGGGTGAGAGTGAGCAAAGTAGAAGATACATGGGAAGTAAGGAGATCTTTTTCAAATAAGAAACAAAAGATGGAGGGAGAGGGGAGAGAGGAGAAGAAAAGGGGCTGGGAAAAAAGAATAAAAGAGGGAAATGATAATGAAAATAAAGCTTTTGCAAATGGGAAGGGAACCAAGAATTGGAGGAAGCAGGGACTGAGGGGAAATGTAGGGGGGAAAAAACAAAGATGTGTACATGTACCAAATCTCCATGATAAATGTAATCATTATGGACTGAAAACATGTACAAATACCTTTTTAAAGAGGAATAAAGAATTCACTAAGGAAAAAAAGACACATCTGTATGGAAGTGTCTGGGGTTGACAAGCAGCTCGGTAGAATGATGACAGGTGAGGTGGGAGCTTTAGAGGAACAGCAATGCGCCAGTTCCATTCCTTGTTAGGAAATCAAGGTCATAGAATGTGGTATAAATAAAGTTTAAATGGCATTTGTAACACTCCATTTGTTGGTTTGGAGTAAGCCAACACCAAAACACATAGTTTTGGGAACCAGACATTAAAATTTTAGCAAAATCAAGAAAGATAGCCAGGTGTGGTGGCACATTCCTGTAATCCCCGCACTCAGGAGGCTGATGCAGGAGGATGGCTGTGAATTCTAGGCCGACCTGGGCTACCCAGTGATTTCAAGGCCAGGAATTACATAGCAAGACCCTGTCTTAAAAAATAAAAAGAAAGAGAAAGCTAACGAGTGCCTCTCAAGTAAGATTTTGCCAGGTATTTTATATACATTCTTTCCTTTGATGGGAATCAGGTCTACATAACAGACATATCATACATTACAATAGTAAGCATATTATATATTAAAATTATATAAGGTTAATATGCATAATGTTTATGATATATGTATAACTTTATTAACTATATAAAGCTGGAAAAACGCAAATTGACTATGTGGTGCTCTGGTAAACCACAGAGGATGCACAGCATTGGTACACAGATGCAAAAGAAAGCAAGACATCAGAAAACAAATAAGTGGTCAGTCTAACTCAACCCTCCAGTCCCATACACATATCTCACTCACATATGCCCAAGTTCTTTAGTCCCGCCCTTGCACAACCCAGTCAGAGCCAGAGGGAATGTGAAGAAACCCAGAAGGGATGGTATCTTCTCCTTCAGTGTAGAGGACACATGATATGATGGAAGTGACAGAAAAAGCACGTGAATATTAAAAAAATTAAATAAAAGCAACTCAAGAGATGCCATAAAGCAGTAAGTAATGAATGACTACAGCAAAGATGTAAACAGAAATAGTGGGACTTGAATAACTGAGGACATCATCATACAGCTGGAGATTCAGTCTGGATCTTAAAGAAAAAGTGCAATGGATGAGGTGGAGAAGAACAGAAAAAGACCGAGACCATAGTTCTTACAGTGTGGTCCTGGGACTGGTAATATTGACAACACCTACATACTTATTAGACCTGGAAATCCTCAATCTGCAACCAGACCTACCAAACCAGAACTGGGGCCTGCTGGGGGGCATTAAAGAGCTTTTCCAGTGGTTCGGGTCTGCTCACGGTGGAGAATACGGGGCTGACAAAATGATTTTCAGTCCTGGCTGTGCATTGGACTTGCAGCGAGAGCTTTAAAAATTGACGGATACCCGAATCCCTGCCCCAGGAGGCTGATCATTTTTTTGTAGTCTGGGTTCATGGGTTTTCCGAATTCTGCATAGGATTCGAATGCACAGCTAAGTTGAAGAATCACTGAAGGGAGGCATCTGAATGAAGATGTGGATTTTTCTCCTCTCTCAGTCCTTAGCATCCAAACTGAGTAATAACTAAGAGATGGAGCCAACATCATCAGAAACATTAATCATTTTACTGTGATCTTTTCAGAGTTATGCACTTAAATCTCATCCAGGAAATACACTTTGAATTTGATTAATTGGTAATAAAGATGGTCCTCATTAATGGAGATAAGTATAATATACACTCCAAACAAGTGCAGGCATGTATTGCCGACCAAGTATGTGACTGGGAAAAAAAAAAACAAAAAAAACAAAAAAAAACTCTCCCCCATTCAGTGCTTTATAAGGTAAGACAAAAATTATAAAGCAATCAGAAACTCAATAGTGTGATGGGAAGAAAATAGTGTGGAGGGAAGAAAAAATTCTAGGATAGAAAGAGCACCATAGAAAAAGAATACTTCTTTCCCTGACTGGAAAACTAAGAAGAAAATGAAAATATTTAATATAATAACTGTCATAATGGCTAAAATAAGTATAAATTATTGTGAAAATTTAATATTCTAACTATTCACTTTGAAATACATATATTGTATATATGTACATATATGTTTCACATACATACACACAAGCACACACTTATTTGGTCACCCCAGACAAGTGGATATCATGTGTGTGGGATAGTCTCATGCTTTGAAGTCAAGCAGATTCACGTGCAGATTCTGCCGCTTGCTAACTGAGGGACACTGAATAAGTTTCCTAACCAGGAAATGATGCACAGGGGCTCTCTCACTCACTGTGCTGAAATACCTGGTCAGGTAAGACCTGCCGAGTGCACCCTCCCTAACCCATTACTCTCTGACCCCTCACACCATCCCATTCTTGCTCGGAGCACTTAGCACTCCCTAATTAAGCTTTGCATGTACTTGCTTAGGTGTTTGTCATCTGTACTCACAGTTAAAACGTAAGCAAGATGAAGTCATAGACAGCCTGACCCAGGACTGTACAACATTTTCTGGTACATCATAAATACACAAAAAACTTGCTGAATAAATAAATTAATGTGATCTGGACTTTTTAAAGCTCAAAGGGACGTGATAACATACGTGGCTAACAAGGAAAAGATTTATTTACTGAGGCAAATACATTTTGAGAACATAAAGACACTCATCAGACACTGCTACCTTTTGAAGTCTTACTTATAAAATAAAGTATTAGAAAACAGTGGTGAGAGTTAAGCTACGTACAGAGAATTTAAGGTGAGGTGCTGTCACCTCACTGTGGAGAGTGCAGGGAACCCACAAGGATCGATGAGAGGAAGGCAAGTGACTGCTGCTGAAGCCACCAAGCAGCAAGTCAGCAATCATTTGCTGAGACGAGAATACGAAAACAAAGTACAATGAAGACACACAGATTTTTCTGGTCTCACTACTGGGCCAGAAAGTCCTGCTGGATTAATAATGTACGCTATCTGGGATAAGTTGCCATTTTACCTAGGACAATAAAATTTGCTTTGAGGATGATATAAACAGATACAACTAAAGAACATACACTTGAATTAGAAGCAGTAGCACTATTGATGCACTGACCCTCTGGTGAGAGTTAGTACTTAATTAGGTAGGACCAGTGCCCAGGACAATCATGAGGTGAGACACGAGAGAAAGATGCCTTTTCTAAGATAGGTTTTCCAATTAAAATGTATTACATATCCACAAGAATTAAAGCAGTATGGTATAGGAACCAAAATACAAGCTAGAATACATGGGTGTTTCAAAGTCTTTCACTAGCCAGTAAATTCCAGAGTGCAGGGTTCATGTTTGTTTTGTTTCAACACTACTTTTCTGAATAAGTGCCTATAATGTGGTGGTCACTTGTCTCGGTCACTTTCCCATTGCTGAGACACAATACTCAACACCCACAATTTAAAGGAGGAGAGCTTTATTTTGGCTCACAGTTTCAGTCTGTGGTTCACTGGACAGCACAGAAACAGGACAGCAAAAGGGCACAGTGGAGGAAAATGTGCTCAGGCCATGGTAGCCAGGAATCAGAGCGAGTGAGAGGCCAGGGAGGACAGTACACCCTGCCAGGTCATGTCCCCACTGACCCACTTCCAACCAGGCCCCGCCTCCTAGCAGAGCCTGCAGCCGCTGACCTCACCAAGGGGTGATTCCACTGAGGAGCACGGCAGCCCCACAGTCTAACCACCTACACACACTGGAGGCTCTAGGGGACATTTTGGATCTAAACCACAACATCAGCAAGCACCTGTGGAACTAACTATATAATCATTAATGTGAACAACTGAATGAAATGAGTAAAAGTTTTTAAAATTATGATAAAATAAGCACATATATATTCTGTAACTTTAATGAGTGCAGACAGCTGTGTAACAGGAACACAGATCTTCACAGAAATACGGACAACCATGCTGAGTAGTTCCCTGTGGATGGTTTCTTTGTGAGTGACTTTCTTACTCTATTCCATTACCCCTATGCCTTAACTTACATGGAATGAGCATATATTAGTTATGAAAAACTATACAAAATATGGGGGCTGGGGATTTAGCTCAGAGGTTAGAGTGTTTGCCTCGCAAGCACAAGGCCCTGAGTTCGACCCCAGCATCAAAAATAATATATATATAATATATAAAAGTAATATGTAAAATTATCAACATATTGTATTGATAATACAAAAAGTATTTTATCAAGTAACATCGGCCAACTGGCCACTAGATAAGAATGACTGAAGGAATTCCTTTAGAAAATATTGTTTAGGAGGAAAAGCCTCTAAGTTTTTCCATGAATTACATAATCTGGAGATTCTCTGACAAAAAATAAGGAGCCATTACTGGCCACCTGAGAGATCACTAGATTTGAGCCAGTAATTGCAAAATCAAGCAACGTCTAAACCATCAAACGGTCCCACACAGAGATGGGGAGCCTCAGAAAGCATGAGGGTCAGTGAGCTCTAGACTGTGAAAAGAACGATGGCCCCCGGGAAGAGAGAAAAGGAAAACGGAGCTACAAAACCAAGGACACCAAGTATTCACAGCCTCTGTGTTATTTGTGGTTGTTTATCTTCTGATTGGGAAATCAGGAGAAACGTGGCTGTGAAACACCCAGCAGAACCACACGCTGGGGGCGCGCTCACGCTGCTCCCTCCAGTCTAGCCCGCGGAGGAGGAAGGTTCCAAAAGATGATCCCGATTTCCTGCGGAAGTCAGAGCAGCTCTGTCTTCCCACAGGAAAGGGCGTCACAGCAGGTGGATACCAAGCAGGAAATCGAAACACGGAGGGATAAAGTAGAAAACACGACTGGGTCCTGGCAGAGACAAAGCGGGGACACGGCAGGAAAAGTGGAGGTGGAGATGCCGCGAGGCAGGAACACGGCAGTCTGGGCCCGCCACTCGCACCAGGAAGGGTCTCCGACGAAAGGGGCAATGAAAAGGCAAGAAGAAAAGCACATCTTGTCACAGGAAATTAGAAAGTACTGTGCTGAATTTTAAAACACTGAAAAGCAAAATAGTTGCCACGTACTTCTGACAGTAGGCGAGCCCCGAGGTAGAAGTTGGGTACAAGGATGGCTGAGAATGAAGAAGGAGGAGAGAAGAGGACATCTCAGGCCAGGGAAGAAACGTGTGGGAACAAAGGCAGGAGGCAGGATGCCTGGCCCTCTGGGTAGAGTGGAATTTACATAAGAGAGGCCCTGTCCAAGCTTCTAATTGAAGTCCATTTTGAAAGAGGGCATCCTCTGTTGCACGAATACAGTATTCTGGAAAATTTGGATGAAATTTAAATAATTATTTAATATTTAATATGCAATGTTAAAAACATTAATGATTTAATAATATAATATGTAAGAGTAATTTAAAATAACTGAAGTGTTATTATAAGAACTTCCCCTAAGAGATTATTTCTTGTGCATAGAACATGCACACATACACACTCGCTGGAAGATGCTTGTATATATTTGCTGCACATATTTACACACAGACACTCAGACACAGTCATACGAATTTGCATGGACACACGCAGGTATAGTGTGATGCAGGCATGCAATCTTGCACAAGCATGTGCACACACACACACACACACACACACACACTGAAATGTACCATAGAGTCCCTTCTTACCTGGGCTTCAAGTATGGTGACCTTTTCTTTCAGGTTTTCAATTCTTTTATCTTGTTCCTTTAAAGTACTTTTTAATCCTTCCATCTAAGAATTAGGAAACAGAATTGGAAAAATCTCGTCAGTCAACAGGGACTCATTACTGAAGTCAGAAACTGTACAGCTTTCAGAGGTCAAATGATGTTCATCAAATAAAAACACGAAACCCCACAGCATTAACAGACTCAGCAGGCTGCAGAGAAACAGGCAACACTGGCACCCAAGGAAGAAAACACGCTGATGGTGCTGCCGCACATTTCAATCTCTGGTAGCCTCTTTACACCAAGCTCTGCAGAGCACATCCTGTGGAGAGCAGCTGTGGTCATGTGCAGCTGCCTTGGCAACCTGATGGGCCATCCCCCCAGTGCACCTGCCGGTGAGCGTAAGGCAAGGTCCTGCCTGGCATGCACAAGCTCACTGAGGCGGAGAATTCATCAGCCAGCAGCAAGATGAGACGAGCCCACTTAGCCAAGAGGCCACATGAAATTGGGGGAGGGGGGTGAGGTATAGAATGGTGGGCACACGTGGACACTAAAGCTAAATCTCACCCCAGCTCTGTCCCCGAGCCCCTCCAGTCCTTGGTTTACTCATCTGTAAAATGTGAGGGTGTGATGCTCCCAAAGTCCCTCCAGGCTCTCAAATCTCAAAATTTTTTCACCCTTTGGTGAGATCAGAGCCAAGCAAGTACAAATGCTACATTTATGTCAGAAAGGTACTGGAATGACTGGAAAAGACTCCCTTACCAAAAAAATATTAAGAAGTAACAACACTGAATGGAGGTCTGCTTCTGAATACACATCTGGAAGTACACATCTCACATACTCATGCAGTCCACCATCTGGCTGGCTGCTGTCACCATCGTCTCTTCTTTTCCACCTGTCAGCATGTTCCTGTAGAACAGCCAAGCTATTTTCTACCCTAAAACACCTCCTACATAAAATCCTTGCTCATGAGGTTATAAAACCAGGTAACTTCTTACTCAGGAAGGGTCTGACTGTCCTGATTTACAAATCCTTAAATAACAGTGAGCAGCATCTGACTCAGAACACACTTACATAAAAATCAGTGAAACACCTTAAAACGGGTAAACACAATATCCAAAACTATCTTCAGTGAGAAAAGGACAGGTGTAGGTGTGACAGACAAGAGAAGGCGCTGAAGACTGAGCCTCAGTACACGAGAAACCAAAAGGAGGAGAAAAGCAGGGAGCAAAGCCAGATGGCTTCTGAAGTCCAGACACGCTACTCATATTTGGTCTTCACACAGTAAACATACCATCTACCAGAGAAATGCTTGTGATTAGTCTGACCTCCTGGATGATGCTGCGCAGGTTCTGATGCTGGGAATGAATCACAAACTGCAAATGCGAGATCTGCTCCTGGAGAGTGGAAATCTCCTTTTGAAGATCCTGGCAACTGGGAACAGAAAGGAAAAGAAAGAGGGAGAGAAAGCTTTACTAACACATCCTGTACTCTTTCTGCTGCCTGTGTAGCTAGGCGCTCCTCACACACCCATGCTGTGGAGCATGGGTGGGTGAGACCCAAGGCCCATGTCCCACACAAGACATGCTGAAGAGATGCAGCCTACGAATCACTGAGGTGGGCACTTGAGGGACAATAGCAACTCATGTCAAAAGCTCCTCTGTGAATCCTTCCACCAGGTAGCTGAGTCAAGTTTTATGATACCAGGAGAAGCACTTCCATATGCAAAGCATCTTCCCTGTAAGGTTCCGCACACCTGGAACTCCTCAAAATTCACGTGGGGGTAGCAACACCAGAGCAGGAATGGACATTTCACATACATAGAAACCAAATTCCAATGATACAGTGTATGTTGTAGATTGCTTGTGTTTGTCTTCTATTTGTGACCTTCTTTGCTGGGGGGAGACTTCCTACTTTTGGTACTTGTGAATAGGGAAAGGAGAAAAAAAGAAAGAGATTACATTTCAGCTAACATTTTTGAGTCCATATAAACCATGGTGAGAAAAGATGAATCAAGTATAAATTTAGATTATTCATAATTTAGATTATTCATACTTTCCCAAAGCTTCTTTTGGGTAACTAGAATTGATCGTATAGCTCTCAGCTGTTTCTGTTCTTGTAATATTAGTTACAAAGCCATATGCACTGTGGCAAGACCACCAAGCCTGGGAATGCTATGCTCCTGAAAATTTGCTCAACTCTTCTAAGCCTTATGATAGCAGATACAGTGACATCTTTGCCTTTACTACTTCCTGAGATTAAGCTATAGACCTAGAGAAATAAAGTGTGTGTGTGTGTTTTGAAAATAATAAGCATTTGCAAAGAAATGTATCAGTATCATTTTGGCCCATTAAGGTTTTACAATTAGTAGCCCTCATTCAATGAGAGCATAACTCCATATTATAATAGCCTTTACATATATGATAAAGGTGATGGAAACAGAAATTCATGTGGCACTACCAAAGATGTTCTCTTTAGAAAAAAGTTATTAGTTTCCATTTGCTCTACATACATTATGTAATAAAACATTACTTCTCAAATTTAATATGCATTAGGGATCTTGTTAGTTCTAGATTTTGGTCCAGTAGGCTGGTGCAAATGTAGGAGTGGTGCTCCAGTAGGAGTGTTGCAATGAAGTTGCTGGTCCACAAATCATGCTTTGAGTAGTACAGCACTAAACCACTAAGCGTGTCTCAGTAGCTGTTGGTGTATAATATAGTCTCTCAAAGCCAAGTGAAGGCAACTTGCAAAATTTAGGACATTCTTTTCATTTTCTCCCTCTTTTGTTTTTGAATGAGAGCGATCTAGAAAAGTTTAGTTCTCTGTAGAAAAGATTAATTTCCACAAAGCTATAGTACAACTTTCACAGGTATAAATAATGCACAATGATGACCATTAGTATTTATTTATCCTATATGATTAAACAATGCATGCTTGAAAGTACTGTGTAATAATGTAACTTTTATGGCCCAAAATATATGCAGAATGAGGTTCATTTTGTTAATAGCCTAGAAAATGATCTACATGCTTATGACAGAAGGCTGAGAAAACAAATTATAGAGTATAAATGCCACTTTTCATCTTATGCCATATATGTATGTATCACAGAGTTAGATCAATAGACTTGATTTATAATGAAAGTGACTCTTCCTAAACAGAAAGGATAGTCTTTCAACAAATGCTGGTGAGACATCTGGATAATCACATGGAAAAAAGAAAATAAAATTAATCCCAGCCTTCCTTCCTAATACAAAGTAATTCTACACAGACTGTGAATAAAACTGGAAAACCAAAATAAAGCCCTCAGGAGATAATATAGCTTTCAGAAGATAATACAGAGGAACATCTTTATGAATTTGGAATACAGAAAGACTTAAAAAATAGGCCTCCAACTGTTAATAGCCATAAAAGGGAAGATTGATAGAGAAAAATTGATTGTTAAGACCAAAAAGAAGGATTAATAAGACAAAAATTAAAAACTTCCAGTTATCAAATGAGAGTAGACAGGATGGCTTCAAAATATTGGCAATAGAAATGACTAAAAGACATTGTATCCAGAATATATAAGAAATACCTACAAATCTATAGGACAGATATCCCAGAAGAAAAATTTGCAGGTGACTTGAAGAGGAATTTCAAAATAAAGACTGTTCAAATAGCTAATAAATATATGAAGATACTAAATATCCAAAGTAGCATGAATTATAACCATACACATAAACCACTACTCAGCTACCAAAAATAGTTAAAACCTAGTAACACTGAAAATATCAAGCCTTGACAAAGATTTACAAAAACAGGAATTTTACACATTCCTACTGGAAATTAAATTATTATCGCCATTTTAGAAAAGTAGCATTTTCCACTAAAGTTGGCCAATGATCTTTATTCCTAATTACATATCCAATATTTGTAATAGGACACAGATACGAAAATGTTTATGGAAGCTCTGTGATACTGAAACCTGGAAATTAATATTACTCAGCAGTGGAATGGATAAGTAAATTATGGTGTATTCACACACATACTATGGATTTATAGGTCATTGCAACATCTTGGGCAAATTTCAAAAGCATACTATGGGCAAGAGAAGAGAGATATGTGGCACCAGTCATAAAAAGTTAAGAGTTAAAACTAAGTAAAAGTCAGTCATTACAGTAAGAGACACATAAAGAAAAGCAGAGAAATGATTACAGTATAAGGCAGCATCATGGTTATTTTGGGGGAGAGATATTTCAGTACAGTAAGTCCCTGACTTTTGAACATTGGAGGTGCAGACTTTCACAGATACAAATGGGCTACACATTACAAACATTCTTAGATACAAACAAATCGGGGAAGTAGCTCACGTGTCTGCCAGATGTTGCACAAATATCAGCTTTTAAATAATCCTTTGAACCATATGTAGTATGTATGTTATGCCCATGTTTCTGTAGTTTGTCCTACTTCACCTGTATATGTGTGGTTTTCAATATCTGTTTAAACAGAAAAGAAACTTCAGGGATATAGGCCACCAAATAATGCTAGTTATCTTTGCTTGAATTTGGGAGAATTCCATTTTATCTCTGAAGGCTGCTATGTGATTTTATAATTCTTACACAATGGGCCTAAATTTTTGCAATAGAAAAAAGAGTCGTGTTACAAAACCAAATAGTGTTGAAAATTATTAAAAAATTAATAGAAGCATTTCCATTAAAACAGGATCTCTGTTTCAACCGGTTCAATATAATCCTTGTAAAGCAGGGAGAGGAATAGGTATGGGATTTTCCAAGGGATAGGATCACTAGAATCTTGGAGAAACAAAGAAAACAAATGAGTGGCTTGAGGGAAGAAAGGAAAGAAGAGGAAGGGAAGATACAAAAATGATAAGGGCACAAGTCCATATATCAAGTGTGCATGTCCGAAAGACACACCTACGTGGTCTTTACACAAAGAAATCTCACAGTTAAAATAATACTTACCCAATCTGATTAATATGTTAAACAATTACCAGATCAAGTCATGAAAAGATGTAGATTGTCAACTCAGGCTAAAGAAAGCCTATCAATTTAATTGTATCTATACTCCATTTTCTTCTAATACTTTAAAGGAAGCCCACCCTCAGGAGAAACGCCTACACTGGTCTTTCTCTCCCGTGGGGACAGGCTATGTGGAATTGGGACTCAGTAAATGCACGGCCCATTGTTTTTCTTGCCATGGCTCATGGGAGGCAGTGTTTGCAAAGAATGAGCTGGGCGGCTGATTCACATGAAGGTGCTTTGTGACCATGTAACTGAAACTGACCACAGAGGCAGTTCTCAGCCCTTTCGGCATTTCTAAAATGGTTTCTTATGTAAGAGAAAATACAGATAAAGAGCAAAATGAAAGACAGATAATAGAAAATAGGAAGATAGATCTTTTGCAAAGGGAAAGGAAACCAAGAGACAGAGGGAGGGAGAAGGAGGGGCTGGAAAGCTGATGAAAAAGAGAATTAAGTTGTGTTATGTATATGTACCGACTCTCCACAAAGAATGTAATCTTTATGTATAGCAAACATGTCATCACAAAAATAAAATAAAATAAAATTCAAGTTCAGACAGTGACTGCTATAGCACTATCCTGAATTAATGAACGTTAGAATCTAGTTATCCCTGGATTTAAGGACCAAAAGCTGCCTTAGCAAGGACACAGGAGTTTGAGCAGACTTCAGGACCCCCGCGGGGAACTCGGAACCTTCCTAAAAGAGCCCAGACTTAGAGGTGTACCAATATCCCCGAGAGAGAGTGAAAGCGGCACACGTTTCAGAAAATCTGCAGGGGCAGGATCCTTAGGAGTTGGAGGAGAGTGACAACATGCAGGTTTTGGAGCTGTTATGTCCGAGGGTGACACACAGACTGTTGGGGTGTAGAGTTGCTGAAACATTCAGAGGACAGGGACGTGGGGAGTCTCGGAAGAAAAAACCTTGGGCACCAGGAAAACTGACTGAGTTGAGGACGTGAGGATCGAAACAGCATAAAAGTCTAATAGCAACCCAACCCACAGATGGTGCGAAAATTCAAAATTCTTCCAATAAGCAATAAAAAGAAGAAAAGGAGAAGAAAGAACAATGGCCGATTTAGTGGTTAGAATCAGGACTTCCCCTGGAAATAATGAGCAAGAACACTGGGGGCTTTGCAGAGGCAAGAATATGCATAAAACACAAAGAAAACAAAGCAAACTGTTAAAGGTGAGTATTCAAAATGTTTCTCACCTTGTGCAATGATCCAGAACCCTGTAACCAAAGGGAAAAATTACAGGGCAGAGGAGGTTGATACTATGTCACCAAAAATACCAGGCTCAGAACATTTTCCTGTGAGTTTCTTATAAGGCATTAACATAAAATTCACGTAAATAAATGAAAATTTGAAATTTGTCTCAAGATGTAATTATTTCTAGAAGCACTCCTGAAAACTCTGGGCTTAGGGGCTTATCTTATTAATACACTAGAACAATGACTAAAGGACACAATGTAATAGAATAAAAAATACAAAGTAAATGCTGAAGTTAAAATATAACTGAAAAACTTCAGCTTCCATCATGCAGAAGACACACTTTTCTGGCTTCTTACCAGTAAGTACAACTAAAATCTCTGCATGTTGTATGTAAACAAGCATAAGAAGACTCTAACGGATGAAGAGAAGAGGCAGATGGCTTGGGACCCTGAGGTGCCAGGAAAAATACAATGGTTAGTGCCCTGTGTTTTTACCTCATGTATCCCAGTGTGGGAGCTGGAAAAGTTAGCAGGAGAGGGAGGGAGAGTGAGAGACAGAGAGCTACAGAGAGACAGGAAAAAAAAAAGAATCACAAACCTTCCCTTTTAGGAGGGGAATTGAGAATCTTTTCTCTACTCATCACAAAGGGATAGTGAGGACAGGGCCATTTCTGGTTCTCTTCCTGTTAGTTTTTATAACATTCAAGAAAGAAAGTCGATCCTATTGTTAAGATTTAGATCTGGAAGTTCTCCCCAGAGCCTCCTATTTTCAGAGGTGGGGCCTTTGGAAGGTGACTAGATTATGGGGTGCTTTACTCATCAGTAGCTTCGACCACCAATGAGCTCAAAAGCTGGATGTGTTGTTAAGAGGGAGGAGCTGGTCGGAAGAGGCAGTGCTGTCCCCCTCCTCGCCTCAGCTCCTCCCCTCTGTCTCCTGCCCACTTCCCCTACCCAGGCTCTCTCACCTTGCCCTTCTGCCTTGGAGCCAGACCACCACGACTGTAACCAAGAGCCAAAACAAACCCCTCCTCCTTTAAGCCGTAGGTGTCGGGTGTTGTGTCTTAGCAATAAGGAAAGCGACTAGGACACCTATCTTTAGCAAAAATGTGAGCGCAAATGGCTTTGCCTTCATCTATGAATGTGGGATGATTGTCAAGTTAGTTTTTGACAGGGAGCCCGTCCTTAACCTTTACGGTGGCCAATGTTTGCCAAAGGCTTGGTGGGGAAAACCCAAGTTCATGAAGGGCTGTCTCTCCACCTTTTCCTCAGAATGCTCTGAGTCAACTTCCACAATCAGAAGGCAGCATTATCGGCCTTTGCCACCTTGCTCTCTGTCTTCACTGGTATAGTGGCTTCGCTTGCATTGTATTTGGCACTACGCTTTCCCTTTTTTAGAGGCTGTCCTGAGGTACAGACTTTGTGCCTATTATGATTTAATTAAAGACATGACTCGAGTTTTCTTTATGAGCATGTTCTAGACAATTTTCTTTCTGGTCATATGAATATACTAGAAAACACCAAACTCCCAAAGAACTGATTGGTTTTAGTCAATGTGAACATTAGAGATCATGAGATAATTGTAACTTCCTTTTGAGACTGACTACTAGAAAATGCAAAATTGAGGCAGCAGTCTACTGTGAACACACCTGTAGCATCTCATGGTATATATTTTGTAGGCTTCACATATGAAATGCCTTTTCTGCTATCTCCTTGGCCTCACCATCCATTTTATTTCCAACTTAAGTAATCATGATATAGTTTATACAGATTTTATAAACCACCTTAAATTTTCTTTGAACCCAAGGTACGTAATGGATTACTTGTGAATTCTTAATTAACATGTCTTTCCAAGAAATAACTTTTCAGTGTCTTTATAAAATACTCTTTTACCACGGATTAATGCATTTAGATGTTACAGGAATAAAAATTTCAAAAGAAATAAAAAGAGCTAGATACTGAGATAAAATAAGAAGGGAGTAAAAGTGGCAATGAGAAACTTGCAAGCCCTAAATGCTGTTTCTGGGCACACTGGATATTTTCCAGGTATTAGAAATGTGATACACCTACACAGATTCCAACTTGAGAGAGAAGATAGTGAGGTTGTGCTTCTTTGAAGTTATGAAAGAACACAGTATTACTAATCTATAGGGACGCAAAGATGGCCTATGTCTAGGATTCAACATTTCGCTGGACCTCCAAGAATGCAGAAATTGCTGAGTGTGAGTTCTCAGAGGAATCACAACCATGAGACTAGAAGAAGTCAAGGTTTCACCATCCCCCAGCCAAACTAAGATGAAAAATCAGCATATATGTAGGTGTAATACTAGTCACATTTCAACAAAAATCAGACATACATCTTTTTATTGTCCACTAAACCTTCTCTGTTGTTACTTCCAGGAGTGGCACCAAGGCGTAGTTTGAAAGTGCCCCTCAAACCACCACAGATAAATACACAATTTACGTAAGAATACTGTGCTTTGACCTGAAATCTAGGTTTCAAGACGAAAATCTCTCCTTCTCTGAAGAGTTTGCCACACACTAGCAACTCCCACCTAAATGGAGGAGCCAACACTGCTTATCTTTACAACCCCCAAATAAAATGCACTTTCCCCAAAATCTTAATCTAAAATGGGACTGGGTGTGTGTCTATGATATGGCAAGGAAGAGAGACAAGTTGGGAAATGGCTTTTTGCCCATCGCCACACAGGGGAGTAAGGAAAACAGTCTGAGAGGCCTGTAGGGGTCTCCAGAAATGCAAGAAAGGAGGGCAAAATCCTCCATGGCAGAATGAGTAGGCTTTGCTATGTATGAGAAGTCTGCAGCCAAACTTTTCACCCTACAACTTCTGACAGGCCAAGTATCTTTTTGCTCAGTTTCTTAGTCAATTAGAAGCTCAGGTCTCTCCTTGAAAGATCAGTGGAAGGATTAAATTAAACAAGGTACATGAGGTTAGTGTATAAACTGCAAAGCACTATATGTGTGTCAGTTAGTAGTAATGGTAATAGCAAACATAGTAAATGTGGGAGGGTTTTTTTGGGAGGGGTGCTGGGGAACTGTGTTTTTAAGAAAATGAATCTTTTAATTTTCTGCTTTTTCTTTATAGTCATATCTATCTAATCTCAACCTAAGAGAAATCTCCTTTATTTGTTCTAGCTTAACCAAATCTGTTACTTCAACCAAAAGAGGCTGACTCACACTGATTTCAATTCATTGTCACATAATAAAGCAAATGCTTCTATATACAGCTCAGAAAAGGTAACAAGGTAGATAAATATTTGTGATGCCGACAATCTATGAAAATTGCGTAAGTATGGCTGTTCAAATAGCTTTCAGGAAACACAAAACACCTACTTCCCTCAAAAAATTTCTAAAGCCTCCTTAAAAGTGTTTTGAGAATCTTTTATGACAATTACTTATATGTAATACCACTGAAAGAACAGATCAGCTTAGTTTTTAATGGTTATACTGTTGGCTCAAAGACTGACAAAAATCCTTTTATTGGGAAAAAAATAATTTTTCAAAGAAAACCATCCAAACTCACACTGTCTAGACTAAATGGAAAGTACATTGTACAAGCCAGGAGTTCTGCCACATGGAAGAAAGGTCTCTGTATTTATGGGGCAGAAAGTAAGTTCACAATGTACTTAAAATTAAGTTACAAGTATTGGTAAGTAGTACCATGATCTGAGGATGCAGTACTCTTCATTCTCTACAAAGATGTACAATGCCACATAGCTGGAGTAGAAGTCCACCTTGTGAAGTCATGTGCATGTTCACAGGGAAGAAAATACAGGAAAATCAATAACTTAGAGGTATCTTAACATGTTTCAAATATGTGTGTCCAATTGCTACATTTGGTCCATTTCTGGACTTTGGCATATATGGTCAAATATGCATGAATAGAAACCCAACAGAAAGCAGAGATAAGTGAGAAGAGATGGACAATAAGAAAGGAAATGGAATTGGGGGGAAAGTTAAAAAATCAAGAAAGAGGAATGCTTCACATATATTTCCAAATAAATGACAATACGAATTTCTCTCTTTGAGGCTCCTAATAGAGCCCGAAAACCTGGGGAGAGAATATTCTGGATGGATGAAATACAATGTTGAAATAGAGTTGACTTTGAATGTAGCATCTTTTCAACAGAATACATGTGGACTGTGGTGGGCTTAGAATCACAAGAGAAAGGAGAAGAAAAACCTTGGGACATGTGTCGCAATATGAGTGACACACTAATACTCCTGAGGATTTCCTGACAGGAGCTGAGAGGACAACTGGATTAATGGATATCTCTAAATTTGGTGTGTAGAGGGCTGCAACTGCTTGAGCGAGTCAATCCAAAGAACTAAAGATGTTTCCCACAGTATTTACATCATTCTCCATGGAATTGAGGAGCACCAAGGAACTATCTCAAAATTTCTCTTATGGGCTGGTCAGCTTGATGTGGCCTGTAGAAGAAACCAGTTAACGAAGACAGGTGCCCGGGAATGAAGATGTCTCAACACCTGGGACCAAGGCCTATCAGGAGGCACCAGGCCTAATCTCCATGGAAAGGGTTAACCCTTTCATTGGGTCGCTGGGAGTCAGCGAACTCTGTCCCTGTGACTCCTCACCGGAAGAGAGTGAGGAAGGGAAGGCAGGTGGCTGTCCGTTTTATAAATTCACCCTCCCTCCTGCGCTTGGAGCTGTCCTCCTTCCTTGAGGGCTGGAGAGCCTTCCGTCCACTGGCCAGTGTGCCAGTGGAAAGTGATGTATCAGGCACTGCTTTGACTTAGAAGGTAGATTTGCAAACCTTTTAGCATATGGAGCATCGGATTTGAGTTGCAGCAGCTTGTTTTCCAAAGACAATTTTCTTTCTAGCAGTGTTTTCTTTTCCTAGGAGGAAATCGGATACAATCTTTGCTTATTCGTGCATGTGTGTGCGCACACATATGTATTTGGTAAAGCATTCTCACAAAATGTTCACAAAAGATTACTTCTCACAAAACTAGAAATATAGACTCAGCTGAAGAGCTCATTTCAGATGAGTTTTAGAATGCACACCAAGGAAGTCCGTGTGGGCATTCTGCTACATGCTCTATTAGCAAGTCAATGATGAGTCCAGAGTATTTGTCCTCACTCTTCGCCTGCCTGGAGAGCTTGTTCCTCCTCTAGCCCACTGCCAAAATAAAGTCCATGCAGCTCAACATTTCCCATCCACCTCCTTCCTCCTACCGCGAATGAACAGCTGTTCAGCGGTCTCAGGCACGGGCTCTCCCACCACTGCCCTTGCCACTTGTATTTTAGGCTGAGTTGTTGGTATCCAGGGAGGCCATTGCCCGCACCTTGCTACCTCTACCTGCTCTCAAAGCATCTGTCAGCAGGCAGTAAAGGAGTAAATGTACTTTTAATGAAGGATCAAGGCCACATATAATAAAATTACTTCCTAATTAGGATCCGGGAGAAACTGACACTGAGAAAGAATATCTTTTATGATTCCATAATTAAATTATTAAACTATCTCTTCATCCCAGAGGAAATAGACAAGTCCACGACAAACCGAGCTGAGATGATTGCATTCATTGAATATTTGATGGCATCATGCTGGAAAAATAAGGAATTGGAAGTTTGGGCTGAACGATTTTTCATATTTAGGTTGCCAAGTCGGGGAAAATTAGAAAAGACTAAAAAAATAAAAAAGCAGGAATCAGTATTGGCAATATGGATGGAACTGACTAGAAGAGATGTCTCGAATGTGTCTGCAATGCTGCTTTAAAATTATTTCCTAGGGGCTGGGGATTTAGCTCAAGTGATAGAGCACTTGCCTAGCAAGGCAAGGCCCTGAGTTTGATCCCCAGCACCCCAAAAAATAAAATAAAATAAATTATCTCCTGCTGCACTATTTATATTGGTAATATACAAAGCAGTGTTCTGTATGCAGATTTTGCATATGCAATGATCTGGTTTTGAAATTTTGGCCAAGATTTTAAGGCCAAATTAAGACCAAGGATCTCTGGCTCTTATAATTTTTTAAATAAAATTAACTGAAACTTGAAAATAAAAGCAATATATATGATGTGATTTTAATGTCACTTTGGATCATTGATTAATAATCTGACCCAAGAATTATTTAGTTCTTTCAGAGAATTTTTTGTATGTTTTACTTTAGTATCTATTTTTCAATTAGAGCCTCTACTCTCTAAAGCTGCAGGTGATTTTGTAGATTCTATTTGGTAGAAAAGATGATCTCAGAGGTTATGGCTTAATTGCCTTAAAGAATATTAACCATTTTTTAAAATCTAACCTACCCATCCCTCCTTCCCCCAAATGCCTATCAGTAGCTGATTTCTCGAAATATTTAAACCAGATTGTACATCTTCCTAAGTTGCTCCATTAGTTAATGAGTTGAATAAAACATTTAATATGCATCTAAAACTTATGCATCATGGTTTTAACTTCGTAAACCTCCCTAAAATGAAGGTAATATTACTAATATCAAAATGTTAAGATAATTGGAGATAATGTCTATGAGAAGCCTACATGCTTCCTTGTTTTACCTCAATATGTAATAATTTGAAATTACCAAGTACTTCATATACTCTGTTTTGTTATTTTTTAATTATGTTAACTTCTTCAAATATTTCTTACAACATTCTTGCCCCATAGAAAATTTGACAGCATTATCCTACTCACATTCTAATCCATTCTAAGGCATCACAGGTACATCTTGCAAGCTTATGTTATTGCTTGAATTTTCAAAGAAACACATCAAGTATGATATATTTTGAATTTAGAGGGTTGTGGAAATGATGTTTAACGAACATTCTTCATAACAGACTTAATCTTGATGAGTGGATTTGTATAACCATAGTTCAGAGTCCAGACAATTAAACAAGAAACTAACTATACTACCCTGGGCAGGGTTCTGGCATCTGGCTTGGGCTCTTTACATCTCCTCAGCAACACAGAAAAACACACCTTCCCATTAGCACTAGGGTCCTCTCAAAAGCTTGCAGACTATGCCAGCGGGCACTGGGAAGCCACTGATCCCAAAGCTGCACCATGGGAAGCCCGAGACTTCCCTCACTGCATCGGTCAGAGTAGAGTAAAGACTACATCTTTAGCAAATGTTAATGTCTAAAGGATTTGGGAACCCAGAATATCATTTTTATCCAGCATTAGAAAAAAGGGATGCATAATGGAAAGGACCGTGAACCAGAGGAACTAGAGGAGGATTATCGAATAGTTTCTTGTTCACGCTGTCCTCATTTATAAAATGATGATGGGGAACTAGATGGTCTCAAAAGAGCCTTCGAGCTCTAAAATTCTAATGGAGCTTAATCAATGACACTAGAAAACAAATATGGTGCAACAGAATTGCACTGCAAGCAAAAGGAACATATGCCGTTATAAAATGCTCTTATTGGGTGTTTTTTGCTAGCTTATCACTGTGTGTATGGAATTCATTCTCACTGCATTCCTGATTAAAGTGGGGCAGATGGTGGAGGTTTTAAGTAATGTGTTCATTACCAGACCTCATAGCACTAATGGCTATTTACTGGAGCAGGGCCTTGTTCAAGTGAGCAGCAAATGAATCCTTCTCCAGGGGGCACCTACACTGGGACAGTATTTATCAACATTTCTGAGGATGTGCATTTTTCATTTTTACTCTTTGAAATTGTATCATTTTCTTATTACTACAAAAGGCTCTAGCTGCACCCCCCCCCGATATGTACCATGCACCAAAGAAACTCCCTCAGAGTTTGTCTTCTTATTATTTCCATAAGCCAGGAAGATGTTGCTAAGCTTTGCTCCTTATAGACTAATTTATGTGTTTGTTTTGCAAATATAAAATATATTTAAGTATGTTTTAAAAAGAAACACTCCTGCATATTGCCCTTCCGTTCACGTCAACCTTCCAGAGACTCCAGGAGGCTTTAGTCTAGTAGTGACTGAACTACAGCATTCTGGAAAACTGCTGCACAGTCTTGGCTGAGCCATGGACATTCTGCTCACTTACTCTGCCGAAAAATTCCGAGGGTCTCCCTCAGTTTTTGGTCAGTAACAAGGAAGGGGCTCAGCCACCACTTCCTAAAAATCTCCCGCACTGCTGGCTGTGAGGTGCTCACTGCAATCCCAGCACTCTAGAGGCTGAGGCAGGAGGACCCCAACTTGGCAAGACCCTGTGTCAAAAAAAAATTTTTTAAGGGATGAGGATGTAGCTCAGTGTTAAAGCACTTGTCTAGTTTATACAAGGCCTTGAGTTCAATCCCTAGTACTGAAAAGCAGGGGGGCACTGCTAGTATCTGAGCCAATGAATCCTATTCCAGGAGGTGTTTCCCTATCTTTAACTGGGTTTTCAGCCTTTCCAAAGAACCCTTTGGAGAATTAAAAACAGGAGATCTGGGAAATTCTGAGAGCCCCCTAAAATTCAGTTTTATACATTATAATTTCTACAAATAGTGACTATGTACAGGTCATTCACAAGTAAATATCCAGGCCCCAACTCTACGCAGTAAATGGTAGAAGCTCAGATACGATAAATAAACAGCCAAATAAATATGCCCCGAACTCTGAGATGAATTCATATCTAGTACAAAATTCCTGAGGTTGCTAGGAAATAGGAGTTATCTTCCAGTGGTCTTTCGTTAATTTTCCAGCACTGACAGGTAGCCACTTAACCTGATTCAGTGTTACTGGGTTTGAGATGGGGTAACCCCAAATCTCAAATTAAATTCCAAGCTGGTCAATCAAGGTGGATGGTAAAACAACCCTATCCAGAACTGTCATCCTTTCCTAAGTGCAAACATTCTTTTTGCTATCTTAGTTTATTAAACCATTTATTACGAGATAAAGTATTCTTACATGGCCAAATGTTCAATCCAATATTGCAGTTTTTCCACCAAAGCAGCGTAAATATTAACGGGCATGCACAGACAAGCCAAATGATTAAGGACATTCTAGTCCAGTGAATAACAATGCTCAGTGACCTATCACATTAAAAGAAGATGTTGCTGTACATTATTATTATTTGATCCTGTCAAGTTTGAGTTCATTTAATTTTTATGATTTTCACATAAGATCATCATTAAGATTACACATTCAACTAAATTCACAATGTTATAAAATTTTACATTCTTGGGAAATATTTTAAAACTAATTAAAGTTTTTTTTTATTTTGGTAAGAAACCTGAAGACTATAGAAATTATGATGTTTTGAAGTGACATTTCCAAAATGGCATAACCCAGGCAGGCTCATAAAACAAATTAAGGCTGAAAAGAGCAGAGGCAAATCAGGGAATTAACAGAGTAACTATTAAAATGAACCAGGCAGAATTCCCTAGAACCCAAAGATCTACTGATCTACTTCCAGAGAGGTCAATTTCTTATTTCTTTTGCTATCAAAAGATAATGGTTTTGTCTGAATTCTAAATTCTAAAGCACGTACAACTAATATTGTGTTTGCCTTTTGTACATATTTGGAGGGCCAGGACCTTAAAGGAATATTACATGAAAACTTTTATAATTGTTCTTCTAGTATAATTTTTCCATAAATACATCTCTCGAAAGTTTAATATCCATAGAATGACTGTTTATTGTGGTTGTTTGTTTCAGTACTGGAGATTGAACCCAGGGCCTTGGCCCTGAGATATAACCTCAGTACTGATTTTATCTTTTATTTTGAGGCAGTGTCCCACTAAGTTACTCTCTTTCTTGGGCTGGGCTTAAACTTGGGATCCTTCTGCCTCAGCTTCCCAGAGCTCTAGGATTACCAATGCTCAACATCACCCCAGTTAGAATGGCTGTTATTAACGTGAACCATTTCTCTCCTAGTATAGCCGCCTGTTTTCCAAATCCAAGACTGTTTTGGGTGGACAAAAAATGGATACAGCACTGAGTTTAATACATAAAAATATCGTGGTTGTAGGGATTTACTCTACTATTAATTCCTAACCAATGGACTTTGTGATCTTTCCCATTATTTCCATCCACAGACTTCCCCTTCCTAAGATACAGATTTATTAGAAAGTGATAAACAGTGATATGACTAAAGAACTTGCAGAAATAAATCAGTAACTACAGTACAGATCATATTAGATGCTTAAGGAAAAAAAACCAATGTTATTGAGCACTTCCAAAGATCAAGAATCATAAGAAATACTGTCACTTCATGCGATCTTATTTAATTTAGTGTCCCATTCATGTCAGTGTTATTTTCTTTCGTTCTTGATCTAATCCTGTCTGCAAAAATCCTGTTAATTCTCTAGGTGCATACCTTTTCCATTCTCTGTACCAGGTTCTCCAACTCTGTGATTTGACTGTGTTTTTCTTCAAGTTTTTCAGCAACTTGGTTCAGATTTTCAACACCTTGTTTCAATTTCTCTTCCTTTTCAAGCCTGTTAACCTTTGGTCAGGAAAAACAGTTGCTAGACTTTTGTTTTCATTAAACCATATACATATTTTCTCCCCCTAGATTAGAATTTTCTAGCCAACCAACTAACCACCCCCCAAAAAAAGGAATAGCTCAGACTTGTGTAGGATACTCTTTTGATTTCACTGTTGACTCTAAATTGAACCTGATGAGTCACAGTAGAAAATATCATATAAATATTATTCCTAAAATATTTACATACAATAAAGCATATTTCCTGGAATGGTATGAGAAAAACAGAGACTAATTTAAGAGAAGCAAAATACTTTATCTTTGCTCAACAAAAGTGATCTACGATGAAAAATTGAATCCTACATAGTTAGTTTAAAACGGCTTCCTTTTTAATCAGAAAGTGGTATAAAAGCAGAAGACTCATCCCCACTGTGTCTGGGGCTCACTCCCCCGGGCGCACTGAATCACTCAGCCAAGGCTTGATTCACATCTAAGTTCTCTCAAAGAGAGGCCGGCCTGGCTTGGGGGTCTGTTCTCCAGCCGAGGAGCTGTTCAGCTGTCTGTTGGTACCTGGAGTAAGTGTGTGCTGTCCCCATGCTTTCTCCTCATGTCTTCAGATTGTGCTTGGTAGTTTTCAAACAATCTCTGGGCCACGTTTCTCAAAGCTGCTGCTCCTGCTTCTCTGGAGGCTTCCAGCTAGGAAAAAGTCACTCTGCATGTTTCGATACTTCTAGTAAAAAGTGTTAAAGGCAGAACAGTGTGATGGGCAATTAAAAATAGAGTCTACAGTAGTGCCATGCGCACCCTCATAGATGGTGGATAGGTGAAAAGACACTTTTAGTTGATAAAAGGAAAACTTAAAAGGCGAAACCCTCTCTTTTGCGGGGTAGTGAACACCGGCAGATATGCTGCGCCAGACCAGAGCTTTATGTTCTTAGAAGCCTCACATGAATAGACTGCACCCTTCGG
This sequence comes from Hystrix cristata, assembly GCA_004026905.1. Taxonomy (NCBI): domain Eukaryota; kingdom Metazoa; phylum Chordata; class Mammalia; order Rodentia; family Hystricidae; genus Hystrix; species Hystrix cristata. The sequence continues at coordinate 65,871 of PVJO010001696.1, read as the reverse complement.
GGAGCTCCACAGCACCCCACAAGCTCATACACTTAATGTGCAAGCCTTCAAACCCTGAGTGCCATAACTGTACTAACAGGCATAGCTCCCAAACATAGAAGCAGAACAAGTACTAAGGGCAAAAAAATTCAAGCGTCGTGAAACATCCAAGGACTTAATCTAAGGAAACTATCTAGGATGGACACAAAGATTTGCTTACCAAGATAGTCATAATTGCACATAAAATAAGGCCAAAAGGAAAATATACAGCATTTGACAATAGATTAATTAAATAAATAATGAGACAATTGGCTATGAAGAATATTTTAATATATATTTAATACATAGATACCTTTTAAAATTTATTGTAATTTGTAAAATATAAACAATGGGAGCCCATACATAGGTGTACAGATATGTGTGGGTGTCTCATTGTATGTGTGGATCCAAGAATGCTAACAAACTACCCGTTAGCTCAAACACTCAGAATATGAAATTCAAAGGTTCTCCTTCTAGTCATACCTTGATTTTCAGCACTTCATTCTCCTTGTTCATTTCTAAGAGCTGTAGGTCTTTTCCTCTCATTTTTTCCATCAGCAAATCCAAACTGCAGCAGGAAGGGTCCGTTTCAGAATCAGAGCCATTCGGAATGTTCCCACAGTGCTGAAACGGACAGACATGAAAAGCCCAGAACTCAATGCCCCTCTCTTCCACGAATTCTGACAGTAATGATCACTCAGTATTACATATACCAAGAAAGTCATCTCTCGAATCTCAAATATCAATGACGAATGCTACATGCAGCATCTGGCTTCTACATTTCCTCAAATTTGAACAGATTTGTATACTAAAAGAGGTAGAACTACATATTTTATGCCTTTTATATTCCCTACAGCTTCAAATATACTATTAAGTATATCTTAAGAGATAAAACATATTCACAAGTTGAGATTTTTTTAATCTAAATCACAGGCATAAGTACATTTTGGTTACACTGTATTACGAACTAATAAAATCAGACCTAGTAGCTATAATACATAATATTCAGTGTTCAGTGATGCTGTATTGTAATCACTTCATATTAAGTTTCCAATCAGAGATATCAGAATGGAGCGTTATTATCATTATAATTCTACATAAACTCTGGCTCATTGAAAATCCACTTGTACCATGAATCTAATGTGGAATCATGAACATATGGGGGTGGGAAGGCAATTAGAAAATATCTAATTTAGCCCATCAACTTTACAGATATAGAAACCAACTAGAACCTGAGTTCATGCAGCAAGTGAGTGCGAGAGTTTATGGCACAGTCTCTTAATTGTTCGACCTCTCCTTTTTTCTGTTCTTTCAACTTATTTCAAGGCAGATGTTTTGGACACTCCTTCATCTGAACACTCAAAACACTAAAAGATACTCTGTCCTTTATACATAGAAATTTGAAGATGACAGTTTAATAAGCCTAAGGTTGTACATACAATAACTACCACACCAGAATTAAAATCTAAATTTGTTTAAAAGTGAAGCCTTTGTTCTTTTCACCCCAATATAATAACAAAAAGAATATAGTGCAGATAGATAGTGTCCCTCACCATAATCCTGCCACGATTTTGGATTAATGGCCCTGAGTCTAGTGCACCTTCCACAGACAGGCTAGGAATTATTTTCAGTTTTAGTTTGTAAAAAAATATTTGACAGAAAGAATTTTCTCAACCGTAGATTTTTGGCAGTGGTAGAGAGCTACAAAATACATAGATCAGTGCTTCTCAAACTTTAATGTGCATAATCATCGTTGGCAATGGAAATGGTTAAAGACACAGATTCTGAATCAGGAGGTCTGGCGTGGCACCCTGGAGGCTACACATCTAACGAGCTCCTGAGGATCCTGCTGCTGCTGTGATAGCAGCCCACATTTCAAGGGTAGCAAGGCCTTGGACCACTACAGCAAAATTCCTACAGGGGTGTGGGGTTGATATTTTGGTGCTTTTTTGGACCGATGTTTGATATGACAGCACAATGCCATCTTCATTCCTAACAAGCTACTCTTACCAAGGCCACCAACAACTCCACTCTATTGTTTCCAATGGTCAGTGGTCAATTCTCAATTTACCTGATGCATAGACAACATTTGACATAGTGACTCCTCTCCCATTGTGAAGTCCTTTCCTCACTTGCCCTCAGTGACTCCATTTTCTCCTGCTTTATCTCCTAATTCACTAGCTTCTCTTCTCAGCCTCCTGTGATGGTTCTTCTTCCCAAGACCTAAACATCGGGCAGCTCAAACCTCAACCCTTAGATCATCTCTCCTTTCTTTCTACACTTTCTTGGGAATCTCAGCTATTTCCAAAACTAAACACCATCCATAGTGCCCCAAATCACTCCCTTGGAGCCCGGAACTTTTACCCAGACACTACTTCAGTTCCAGGATCATGTGTCCAGCTGCCCCTTCCTCGGAGGTCTAACATACAACTCAGCATTCCCAAAACTTTTATTTGATCTTCCCCATAATTCCCAAACATAACACACACACACACACACACACACACACACACACACACACCCCGCTGCCAGTTTTGGAGGACTTGATTTAAGAAAATACCCAAGGCTGGCTGTCTGGGGATGACAAAAGGATTATGTTTCTGCATCATACCCCATGTTATGGTGTGAGCTTTAATCACACCACATAGTGGGTAACACTGAGGATTGAGGACGTGTACTTGCTTCATATGGGGCATAACCTGGCACAATCCAGATAAGGTTAGGGTTAGGGCAGTGCAGATTGCTCAGATAAGGATAGCATTCAATCGAAGTTGGGGGAGTGTTTTTAAGTGTACTGACTAAGTCCTCACTCAGGGCAAGACTAAGAGCTTCAGTCATGGCTCCAGTATGGAACAGATAAGCCCCCAAGCTTATATCTTTGTCTGTCATTGGGAAACACTGCTGCTGTGCATCCTGGCTGAGCCAACATCGTCCCATATACTTTGTGTAAGTAAGTCTGTTTAAAGTATTCAAAGTCCAGTCATTCCAATCTCCTAATTATTGACATCTGTGGTTAAACATTCCAAACATATGGCCATTACCATCTTTAGATATGCAAGAAATATTTTATCACTCATTGTTCAAAGAATAATAATTAGCAGAAAAGCCATTTAAATAGAGTCTATATGGCTTTATGCTAATTTGCTGAAAGAATACAAACAGAAATTTTTGATAAATTCATTACCTTTGCCCCTACTTTGTGGTTTGTATTGGTCTGTCCTACTTCATCTTTAAACATTTGATTTCTGATCTTTTCCAGAGTAGTTCGAATCTAGAGGGAGAAAAAAAGCTTTATTTTTTGCAAAGGAATTTAATGCCAGGTCCTTTTTTTTTTCTCTATACCAGCTAGTATACCTGGTTTATCTAGAAAGTAACACATATACACTGCTCTCAGATTTTAAAAACTGCCATCAATCCAAATTTCACTTAGGTTGATATTCTTTAGACTGTTACAAAATTTTTGGTCTTTACATTTCTTTCTTAGACAAACTTAAAATATGATAACTTGATATTATACTACAAAATAATTATTATATAGTAATTAGTACTTAATACGATGTATTTAGTTCTATTTTGTGCATATAGTAATTTAGTACTGATTTTCTGTTTAGTAATTACTATAAAACAATTACTACTCAGTAATCACTACAAAATTACTATCTAGTAATTACTAGAAAATAATTACTACCTAATAATTACTACAAAATAATTGCTATTAAGTAATTACTGCAGAAGAGTTTTTGTAAGAGGAGATCATACAAATTTATGTATCAAATGTAAACCCCATGTCTTGATCATCTATGGAACTGTGAGACACTCACAATAATATAGTCAGTTGATCTGAACAAGTTATGAACTATCTGTGTCAGAATTTATCCATCTGTTCTAAGAAACAGTAAATGTGGTTATGTCCTTTTGTTAGTACTTATTGTCTTGGATTCTCATAATACTTCTCTTTTTAATGAAGTAACATGCCAACATGTAGACATTGGCAATAGTTACCCTGAACTGTGAAGAGGAACAAGGTAAGGAGAGAGAAACTCAGCGGGAAACATAAACATCTACTTGGGAACACAGATCAGCACTCATGAAACCACTGTGAAAAGTTATAAAACAGTAGGAAATCCAGCAGCGAATAGTGAGGGGCAAATTAAGTGCTGATAGGTGTTCTGAACCCTTCTGGCCCATTATTCAATTTTACTGAGTGAAGAAAATCATTTTCCTCTAAGTGTAGGATCAGGTTCACATCCTCAGGAGAACTTAGTATGTGTTCAGATTTCAGCTATTATGACTGTCCTTCGCAGAACTGGGTTTGTTACTTTTCATATGTTCCATGGAGAGGAAAACAAAGCCCACCAACCCATATTAGAATGTATCTTAAAAATACGTCTCACGCAAACAATTTCTAACACCCACATACCTTTCTCACATATTCAGTTTCTTCAATGATGTGAGTCGATGTAGATTCATACAAGGCAGAATTATCTTCTGTCTTACCCCTTGGGGGAACGTCTGTGGTCACTGTTACTGTTGTCATTGTTAATTCTGGCTTCAGAATAAAATAAATCAGCTAAGCAAAACAGACATTTTTGCTTATATAATTACATGGTTCACAAACTTAGAGTTAGCACTGTAATCAAAATTATCATTGTTATCTGTACACATTTATAAATCCAGGAATCAGTTTTCCATGAAAAAACATCATTGAAACAATCATGATTAAAAGATTTAAAATTAAATAATTCAAGGGGAAAAAAACGCAAATTTTTTTCTTTTTTATTCAGCATCATCTTACATAATAAAAATTCAAGAGTACAGACTCATCAGTATATTCTTCTGCATCATAAGTGCTTAAGAAATGTCTGTGGAGCTAAAACAATTATAATAGAACTGCGTTGTGGGCTGGGACTGCAGCACAGTGGTAGGCTGTTTGCCTTGCATGCAAAGGCTGTGGGTTCAATGCTCAGATTTAAAAAAGAAAAAAAAAAACTGTGTTCTTTGTGTATGTATCGTTATTCATAATCCATAGAGGCTTTATACTAAGGAATTATTTGCAATAGTAACAAAGTCCAAATGCACACAAAACCAGGACTGGTAGAAAAAACTACTGCTATGGAGTCTTCTTTAGAAGTATCACTTAATTTAAAAAGTATAGTGCAGAAAAGAATATATGTATCATTTCCTATAAGAAGAGTAGAAGTATGAGTGGAAGAGGAAAATCTGTGTCTTACAGTTTGACACAGAGCCATATATATACTTTAAGCATTTGTAAAACAAAATTTTTGAAAAGGACTCATACCATAATAAACCAAAATGAAACAAAAAATGGGTATATCAAGTTGGTGGCATAATACATGAATTATTTCAAGTGATTTAAAAGTACAAAAGCCAGTGACTATCTCTTGTGTGCAAGTTATTCTAAGAAAAAAAAGAATGGCAAAACAATTTTAAACTCTATTGCCAATAATACTATTAATGGAAACATTGGTATGGCTAATTTGAAACTACTGGGGGGTGTGTGTGTGTGTGTGCACATGTGTACTCAGGTATATACAGTAGGACAATACCAATGAGTAGAGTTAACATCACAAAGAATCAAGATTTTTAGCAAAACAAAAAAATAATAAAATACAGAGCCAAAAATGTTAGGTAAAATCCTTATAATCTGACCTAGAATTATGAGTACAAAAATGATTTCTTCTCCTTAAAAAACATATATTCTGCCTCTGTCTTTTGAAAAGTATCTAAGTAGTACCAATCAGCACTCCTAGTGGCCAGGTTGTGATCTTCGTATACCGAATCTTTCTAAAAAGAAACTTTGGGCTTCTTGGCTGATTCAAAGGCAAAGAAAATGTATTAAGTTTAAACTACCACTGCTCATACTGGCAAACATGTAAACTGAAGAAGTGTGACTGTGATGGAGTAAAACACATCAAAAATCCTAAATTCCTGCATTTATGATGACAGGGGTGAAAAACCACCACCGACAGCCTGCACTGTCCACCTCTGGAAGTCAAGAAGGCAAAAACTCAATGGAGAGGCCATAATTGAACTATATTTCATGGTAACCAAATAGTTGACGTGGGAATGTTTTCTGTAGCGTTCCAGCTCAAAATGTTCAACAGAATTTTAAAAACTATGGTTTACAAGGTAGGTATAAACAAAAGTCATCGACCAAATCTAAAGTATTAGGTGAAAGTTTAATAAGGAACATGTTAATCTGAGAGACCTCATTAATTTATCTTAGCATAACTGTCATAAATTAAGAGTTTTGAGAGTCTTATGTCCAAAGGCAACATGTGGATATTGTTTGGATCCTGCCTTAAACAAACCAATTATATAAAAATACTTTTGAGACTGGAAAATAGCTAACACTAAATAATCGTTCTAATTTTGGTAGCTGTGAAAATGGAATTATGACATTTTTTAGAGGGACTTATTTACTAGTAATACATATTGAATATATGTTCAGGTGAAATATATTACATTTGGAGCTGATTTAAAATAATACAGAGAAAAACGAAGTTTAGAGAAAGACAAAAGAAAGCAAAATATAGGTAATTGTTGAAGCTGGGTGTGTGAAAACGGAACTCATTATACCCCCTCTATTTTGGTTATGTTTAAAATGTCTATAATAAATAATAATGAACTAAAATATTAAGTGTAATAAAGAGCCCTGGGAAATAGACTTATTAGACTCGTTTTACTGGTAAGGAAACCAAGAATCCAATAGTGACATTAACTTACCCACATTCACAGTAAATGAACAGAGGTAAAACTCAAGCATTGGCCTCTCTGACACCAAGTTCAAGGTGCTTCCAACCTAACAAGGCTGGCTTCCCTAGAAATAAACAGCAAAATATTTAAAAATTAACAATGACCTATGCTACTAAAAGACACAAAGAATTTTTGCATCAGCCGGCATCACTTTGAAATAAGATAGCCTCTGGGAATACCACAGAGTCCTGCATTTATCTGTTAATCTTCAATGAAATTGACAGAGCACGCTGAGAATTTTCCATTTTAATATAAATCCTCTTAGATAGTCGCTATAGCTTCTGTTTATTTCTGCTGAAGTTGATCTGACAAGTTGGCTTGTGCAGAATGCAAGCGGAAGTTCCCTCACTCCCCTCTCAGAAGCCTCTTTCAGGGATGGAGAACTTGGTCCAAAACATTTAAACGCTCAGAGCAAAAGAAACACCTGAGAGATGACAAGCAACATGCTGGGAAACCAGAGGGAAGATGGTCAGGCCAGGGTAGGGGTCAGCAAACCACATCTCTTTGTACAGCCTTTGAGCTAGGAGTGGTTCTTACATTTTTAAATTATTCAACAAAGTCAAAAGAATAACAATTCATGACATATGAAAATCATGTTAAGTTCAGATTTAGTGTCCATAAATGCAACAGCAGAACTGAGCAGCTGAATTAGAGAACATACACGGCAAGGGCAAGCAACGCCTAATACATTTACTGTTGGATCCTTTCCGGGAAAAGTTTGCTGCCACCTGGGTTAGGGAGTGGCAGGGAGTAGGAATGAAAGACCAGGGAAAAAATAGAAGCAAGCAAAGCAACCAATGTGGCCTGGGGCGAGTTTTCTTTCAGCTTAATCACCCTTGAGCTACAATCTCATTTGACTGATTAACTTTCATTCTTTCTTTTTCATATGTTATGCAATTGTGGACATTATCATACCGAGAAGAGGCATTTTATCATAGCAAAGAATCCCTCCTTAGAAAGGATCCCACTGCGTTCTCAGTCTCCCACAATTGGATAGTTACTTCGGGCCTGAAGCTATATATCCTAAAATACTCCTACGTACCTTTTATTCTTAATACCACAAATTCTGCTTCTTAATCTCTCAGAGGGAATTCTCAAATTGTTTTTCTCAAAAATCCTACCCTTCACTGGCTATCTACCCTACACACTGGCTAAAGAAGTTACATAGAATCTTAGCTTTAACTTACATGTCTGTAAACTATGTGTAATGACATCTACAGTTCTGAAAATAGTTCTTCTTTTAATCCCCAGTTATAGATGGCACTCAGTTGTGGGTAGTATCTACTCAATAGCAGATAGTATCAATATTACTGCACCTTTCATTCTATATTATTAATAACCATAGAAGAAAAGCAACCTGTAACAGAGGAGGCAGGTCATGTTGGTCTGCATTTCTCTCTGTGGTTCAGAAAACTTTTGTGCCCATAGTCCCTGATTTGTGCAAAAAACCCAAGGGGAGCATAAGCCAGCAGAGCCCAAATTGCCATATGGCGTTACCATCCTGGGGAAAATCCATGTTAGCATTTTATTTCAGCCAGAAGTAGATTAGGCAGATAAAATTTTCAAAATAAAACACAATCAGTTAATTAAAGTGAGGAAAGACTTTATTTATTTTATGCTAGGATGGATTGAAGGCAGCTTACAAGTGGCATCGTGCCAAGAGGAGTTATTTCTTAGAGCAGAGCTTCTCAAACATGGCTCCCAGGAAGGAGGGCGGCACTGAACGGACAGGGGTTTGCTTCAGCACAGTAGCTCTGCTTTGTCCTATCACACCCTGAAGTTTTCCTTGAGGCTTCTGTGAAGAAAGAGGATTCTGCAGCTAAAAAGCTTAGAGGTAGCCCACCCAGGTTCATACCCTCTTTCTGCCCCCCAGCAGCTCTCTCACTTTGGTCTAGTTCCTTAACCTTTCTGTGCTTCAGTTTCATTAGCACTAAAATTTAGTGAATATTAATTATTAACAATAATAGTCAATGTGGGGTTGTTTGTGAGTTAATATTTGTCAAGTGCTTAGCACATAAAATACATAATAAATGATTTGCACATGTTTGTCAAATAAGTAAATAAAATATGAGGCCATTATCCATAATTAAGGCTGACAAGCAAACTGGGTGGTTTTCTTCCCTGCAGGTAATATTTTAAATAGTCTGCAGACTGAGCTGGGCTATAAAGAAAAAAATGTGCTTTGGGGGATTTTAAGACTAACAAATCTGTGGTACTAATTCTTTATTACTAAACCATCAATAATTTGTCAACACTCCCAACGATGAAGTTAACAGCTAATGAATAGTTTACATCTACAAAGCAATGTGGAATATTAGTTGGAATTGTAAGATGTGTGCTAAACCAGTACATCACTAGATATCCAGAACAATGCAACTAAACCCACTACACTGCTTACTGAGGACAGCAGAATAGCTGAAACATTTTGTTATGAGTTATGTTCCCCCTCCAAAATCACATGCTGAAGTCCTAATCCCCAGTATCTCAGAATGCAACTCACTTGGAATTAGGGGCATTGTAGGTACACTTAGTAAGGAAAGATGAGGTCGCACTGTTGAATATTTACTCCAATTGGAGCCAGGATGCGCACCCAGGGAAAACGCTATGAGAAACTGAAGGTGGAGCTCAGTATGATGCTTCTACAAGACAAGGAACACCAAACAGCCAGCAAACCATCAGAATCCAGGGACAAGCATGGGATAGACTCTCCCTCATAGCGCTCGGAGGGAACCAAGCCCACAGACTCTTTGATCTCAGACTTCTAGCCCCCCGAAACTGTGAGATGATGAATTTCTATGTCGAAGCCACTTAGCTTGAAGCACTTACTTACAGCAGCGCTAGGAACCTTAATACAGGCTCTGTTCGTAGTATAGAAGCTATAACAGAAGCATTTACTTTCTTTACTAACCCCTCGATTCATCCTTTCCAATAGTAAGTATTTACTGAATGCTGCTCTGTTAGGGGCTATGGCTGCAGGACTGAGCCAAAGATCCTGCTTCCAGGGGACTCACAGTTCAGAGGGGAAGACAGACACAAAAGGAACACGTAAGTGTGGGAGCTGGTGATAGCTGTGAATGGCATGAAGGGAACGGCTGTCTGGGAGGAGTGGTGAGGGAAGCAACCTGAATAGGTAACGGGAGAGAAAGAGCAGAATGAGAGCAGATGCAGAAACAGCAATCAGGAGGACAGGGTGTCAGCAAGGAGGGAAGGCAGAGCAGAGGCTGGGATTTGCTCAGATTAGCGCTCGAACAGCATAGTAGTACATAGTGTATCTTGCTGTTGGCTTTTCTTTTTCTTTTAATGTCACAGGGCTCATGTTTTATTTTTTAAAGTTGACTGAAACAGGTTAAAGCTTTCAGTTTGCCTAAGGAGCCTTCTCCTTAGCCACATCAAAGCAGGCCTAGCCCCAGCTGCATGACGCCCGAGGGCTGAAGGATGGCAGGTTCCCTGAAGTCTGGAAGCTGTTGGAGGCTGCGTGGCTGGGCCAGACAAGCAGCCTGGACTCTCTTCTGTGCTGGGCGAAGACGTTTGGCACATCCGGCTATCCTGGCCCAGAAGCTCCTCCCCAGATACTGAATCGCTGTCTGTGAGAGTCTTGCAGGAAAGAGCCCTCACACTCCTCGCTCTCCAGCCGAGCACTGGCCCTGGAGATGGGACGCTGGGACGGAGCATTTGCCTCAGTGAAGGTGAAGGACTCAAAAGCCCAGTTAGCGTTCAAGGAAAGAAAGAGACCCTGACAGAGTGATGCTTCTTGTCCAGTGGCAGGAGCGCCCATGGTGGTATCTGGTGACTGACCAGTGGCAGTGGCAGAAATACCAGTGGCAATGGCCTGCTTTTCCTGAGGCCTGATCATGCCGATGAATTAACACACCAGCTCCTCCCACTTTCTTATTTTAGTTTTGCAACTTTCCCATCAATGCTGGGAGCTGCTCCACATCCTTCTAGGAAATTCCTTGTCTGCCGAGTCATTCATCCACTACTCTAGTTTGCAACCAGGAGCCCCAGATGGCTTTCGCACAGTTTCTTTGTGCTCTACCATTATTCCACAGAGCTTATGTATCACGAGCTGTAAATGTTAGGTACAACGAAAGTACCGCCAGACAATCCGGCCATGAGGCAGGAAAGCTGACATCTCCAAATCCTGAAGAGAAAGACTGTGCCCTGAATATTAAGTAGCACACCTATTCTGCAGCCACACTGCAGCCACAGCAGCACAATGGCGACATCCAGTGTCTGCCGGATAAATCTCAGGTGTCCCTGCGACCCACCTCCAAGTGATGCACAGCACACCGAAAACATGCCTGTTAACTCTGAACCCAAGTTCTGTTTTCAAGAAATCATCTAAGATAGTCTTAAGTAGAATTAATTTTCTTCAACCATATGCTACCCATTTGTATACACATATAAATGTATATCTTAGTTAGTCCTGTAGAAAATTCTTAGATATGAAATAAAACGTATTTAGTTTGGGAGAAAAGGATTGAAATGATGGTACAAACACAAAGTACAAATATATACTATTGATAAAGTATTGTGCGAATTAGCCACAAATTATTTCCACATATTGTTAAAATCGAGCATGACAGCACCATGCAGTAGTTATTATCTGTGGCATAATATGCAAGGCAACCAGGTCTCAGAGAAATGATGTGAGTGTTCAAGGTCGTAAATTGACCTTACCACCTAAACCCAGATAAATTGACTCCAAATCTAGAAGTCATTGTAACGAAATGGTCTATATAAACTAATTTAAAACTCTGAAAGATAGTCGAAGGTTTTAGCCAGGGCTCAGTTTGACAACTAAACTGCAAAAAGGTGCAAATCATGATTCTCTCCCCATTAGGGAAGAGTAGGAAGAAGTGACCAAAAATCGTTGAATTCCAACAATATGCCAAGTATGAGTAAGTTGCTTATACTGATCCTCATATATGCCTGAGAGGTCAGTATTATTACTCCTATTTCACAGATGGGGAAACCGGCTCAGCAAGATTAAGCAAAGTCAGCTAGTTAATGATGGTTGTGGGATCCCCAGTCATGATTCTGGCTCCTTCCCATGAGTCTGCTGGCTCATTTCAGTTTACAATCTCATGTCCTCCTGCATTACAAACGAATTTCTTATCCTCATTTGATTCTCAAGCAAAATCATTTTCAAAGTAAGTCACTATAACAAGGACTTAGAATCTGGGAGTGCTAGTGTCCAATGGGTAACTCAAAGCAGGAAAAATGTGCCATTTCTGCCTTCATTTTACTTTTGTGCCTGCCTGCTTTGTTACCTTAAAACTTTAGGTCAGATCTTTGCTCATCTTTGTGCAACCAGTAATACAAGGTTCATTAGCCCTCAAATTCCTGTCCTATCTCATCACCTTTCAAGACTGTAGACACCAAGATCAAAGTAAGTAATTATCAGGATTTGGGCGGCCACCCAACTGCCAGCTATTACAAAATTGAGTTCCAGACCCCCGAACAATAGCTAGAAGTCTCCAGTGATTGTCCTATACCTGCAGTCACCTCAGATTGCAGGAAAAACAGATCCTCACCGATGCCCCATGATGAGGCTACCACCTCACCCCCAGGCAGGAGCCCCGGGATGGAACCGAAACTTCTCATGCACACAGGAGCTGTTATCTCACACCAATGATGGCTGACCCAGAACCTCACAGGACCAGTCCTGAGATACCGATCAACTGGACCAAGGCTTGACCAAGATCACCTCCATTGCCTGCTATGTAATCCCTCAACTCTTGCCTCTGTTCTCCATTTCTGTAAAACCCCAAGGTTTCTGTCAGGACCTCAGGACAAATCTTGGACCTCTTCACCTGTCCATCACAGAATGGTCATGCTGATTAAAGCTCTTTTCTTGCCCTTCCTGTTCGTCTCTTTGGTTAGTGTTTTGAGATGACTGTTAAGCCTATTTGTTCATCCCTATTAGGAGTACGGGGACCAGAGTCCTGCCCTAAAACTTCAGTAAGTAACAATCAAGGAAGTGCAGATAGGAGATTCCAGATGTGTCTTTCAGAAGCCTGAGCAGATGTTGTCCCACTAGATTTATTCCATGAACAGAGGTAATTTGGCTTTATGCCTGCAAAACAGGTATTTGGATACACAGGTGCTGCCTAAAAAAATTTGTTCTACTTCCTTTCCAGCTGGACAGATGTGTAAAATTATTTTGACTCTCTAGGCTTCAGCTTCTTCATCTGAAAAATTCAGCTGAAAATGTGTACTTCCTCACAGAGTTGTGGGAGGAGACAATGCATTAAAAGTGCTTAATGGAGTATCTGACACATAATATACATTATATTTATATTAAATAATTGCATTTATATTCATTACTTGTGGACATTTGCTTCTAGTAGATCACTTGAAAACGGCAATGCCTAAGCTAAGCTGTCCCCTCACTGTTCCTTTCTGACCCATTCAGCCAATTATTTCTCCTGCTTTGAAGTCCTCAACTAACAAATCAACCCGAAAGCCAGTTATAATTTGTCAGTGAAGAAAACAGGAAAAGAAGCAGATGTCAGTGTATATCATGGTCAGTTATAACATTTACTCAGTGCCCTTTGGGAATATTTCCTGTATGACTTTATAAAATACTTTAACAGCACATAGCTTAGGAATTTATAAAATATCTATAACTTTCTAGACTTATCCCAGAGTATTTTAGGTGCGACATAATTTACTTCATTTTAAAACTTAACAATGAGGTGGGTGAAGTTGATACCAAGTATCAGTGAGGATGTGGAGCAGCTGGAAGCCCTGTCTGTTGCTACCTGAGGAGGTCCCTGTCTGTTGCTACCTGGCCTCGCAGGAGATCTTCAGGTTACTGGAGCCAACACTTGATGAGGACAGTGCAACCCCAGCCCCTTCCTCTTCCTCTGGCTATGAGGTGAGCAGCCTGCCCTGCCATGCACTTCTTCCAGGATGCATGGACTAATCCAGCAGGACTAATCCATCATGGGCCAAAATCTCAAAGATGTAAACCAAACCAAACCAAACCTTTTCTAAGTTACCTCACATTATTTGTTACAGTACCAGAAAGCTGACTAACACAAAAAGGAGCTGCTGATACACACAGCAACATGGATGACTCTCAAATGCATCATGCTAAGTACAACCAAATTCAAAGAGCCATGTACTCTATGGTTCTACAAAAGTCAAAACTAAAGGGAGTGGACACAGAACTGTGACTGCTTGGGACTGGGAGTGAGGTAAAGTCTGACTTCCAAAGAGACCTGGGGGAGCTGTTGGGGAGAGAAAGTGTCATAACTATTCTGTGTTTTGATGGTGATTCCATGACTGTAACAATTTGCCAAAACCTGCAATTTAAAGAGTGAATTTGTATAACCAGGCATGGTGGTGCATGGGTGTAATATCAGCACTTGGGAAACTGAGGCAGGAGGACTGCCAGGAGTTCCAGGCCGTCTTCAGCTACATAGTGAGTTCAAGGGTGGCCTGAACTACATAGTGAGACACTGTCTCAAAAAAAGTGAATTTGTTTATAGTACTTTTATTTTTTAAATATAAAACATAGTACTATGGAAAAAGTAAAGTAGAAATGAGATTTCAAAATCCAAGAAACTTCACTGATTTTATGAGAAATACCTCTAGTCTACAGTTAACTGGATTTGTTTTACTTCACTTTTTATTATTGACCACAAAAAAGTGTAAATGGGCAAAAAAAGCAAGGGACTCAGACCTGTTAAGAACTGGTAAGTGGATTACATATAGGTAGGCAAGTAAGGCAGAACTCTCAGTGCTACAAAGATAGTCAATGCAACTAGAAATACAGTGTGATGACAGAAGTGAAGAAAGCTTTCTGAACAACTTAAGAAAGTTAATCACAAGCACTTTTTACTAAGGCAAAAAAGCAGTAGAAGGAAATATATAACAATACATAAGAAATATTAGAGTATCTCCAAAAAGACTGTGTTTACCCTAAAATAAGATCTATCTGGAAAATAATCAGCCTTGAAAACGAGAGATCAAAAATGCCAGCCCCAGTCAGCCTCTCTTGCCTCACCGGCCACCACTATTCTCTTGCTTGATGGCCATGCTGTAAAGCAGGTAAGGCAAAGACAGGTTGATTGGGGCTGGCATTTTTGATCTCTGATTTTCAAGGCTGATTATTTTCCAGTGAGGTCTTATTTTCAGGGAAGCACAGGATTTAAATGGAACTCGTGAACCTTCTTTCATCTTCCTATCCCTTTCCTAACCGCTTTAGCAATGCATGGTATGTTTTTTAGTCCATATTTGTTTACTTGCATGCAGCCTGTTGGGTCAATAACTACAAAGTCTATTCAGGGCATGAGAGACCAGACCAAGACCAACAGCCAAGACCATTTTTTATCACTATATTTGCTCTTCATTCTGTGCCATGAAAATGTCCAGTGTATACAGAAGCAGCATCCTTCCAAAATCCAGAGAAATAGAAAGATGAGAAGCAACACTTGTGCTGGATAACACCAAGTTCCTCATACTAGATCAAGACAATATAAGTGAACTCACAAAAATAATTAGAAGTCACTCACTCCTTGCTGCTAATGTTTCCATCTCAATTCCTGAATTATATGAAAGGAAGAAAGATGAAGATGGATTCCTGAATATTGGATATACCTCTTAGGAGACACATGGAATAAAACTGTCGCTCAAATACCAGAAAAGTGCATCATTTTCAGAATTTTTAAAGTCTTTACCAGGGGAAAAAAGAGGGTACATCTCACTAAGATTGTTTGCTTCAACTAATCACGGGTCATCCAAATGGTAGTATTCTCACCTAGGAGTTTTAGGAAGCTGTTCTGACATTTCCAAGCAGAAAAATTCAGTTGTAAATGAACACGTTCAGCATTGAAAAAACTATATTATTTGACTTATGCAATCTTGTTTTAAAATTTTAGATGTTCAAGAGTCTCTTGCATTCTAACTTGCCAATAAAATAGGCTTCAAGTTATTTTAATGTTCTTTTTTTATTCACAATAGGAACTTGCAATTTGAGTAGCAACTGAAAGGCATACAGAAAAATATTGTCTTCTCATTAGGTTCAAGGAATCTGCCAGATTTTATCTGCCATCTTTTTCCTAAAATGCTTAAAAGATTTTCTTTTTCTTTTGTCTAGTAAAAGAAATCCCCACAAGCAAAACGTGTCGTGTGATCCTTTCTGCCCCAAATGTACCTATCACTGTTAGCACAATGCAGGATAAGTGATGGTATAAAAGAAAACAATTCTGACCAGGAAATGCTGTTCAAGGTTCCTAACTCCTAATGGAAATATATCAAAAGTCAACATTCTCACACGTTAAGAGGTTCTTAGTTGGTTCTCTAGAAAATTCTACATAGGAAATCCCACTACTTCATAGGAACCTGCATATTGAACTCGTGACATTAACATTTTAAATTACCACAGAGAATCAAAGGATTAACTAAGAAGGTGGCTCATATAAGTTATTTACCAATTATGCTGTCATGAAAGTCAGACCAACATATTTTCCTATTCAAATGTAATTGCAGAAATATCTAGCAACTAGTAAATAAAACATGGTATACCCATCAAATGGAATGAATACTGGTTGGCAATAAAAAGGAACCAGATATGGATACAGACTACAACTTTCATGAGCCTCAAAACTTATATTCTAAGTGAAACAAGTCATAGGTTAAAGATCTTATAGATTCCATTTGCATGAAATGTCCAGGTAAGACAAATCTAATGAGACAGAAAGTAGATCCGCAGTTGCTTAGGGCACAGGTGGGACTAGTGAGAGACTGCAAACAGACACTGGGAATTTTGGAGGAATGAGAAAATGATCTAAAATTGGACTGTAGTGATGGTTGCACAATTCTGTTAATTTACTAAAAATCACTGACTTGCAAACTGGGGTGTATTTTATGGTATATAAATGGTACCTCCAACACAGTTGTTTTTATAAGAACAACAAAAGGTAAGAATGACTTGACCAAAGTTGCTTTTTTCTCCCTCTAGGGGAAAATATAATTGTTGGCATATTTTTCTAGTTTAAAGGAAAAATAATCGAATCGATAGAATTTTCTTAATTTTGTTTTTTGTTCATTTCCCCCTAGATCACTGGCATCCACAACTATACATTTAGTTTTCATTTACTCTGCATGAAATCAGTATTTAGCTATTTCAGGTTTCCTTTAATGCTCCTCATTTTCCAAAGCTGGACAAACTTAGCTTACATTTTGCAGCATTGGTCAAAAGTTGGATTGCAATTGAGGTCCACTGTTAAGCACGTTGTAAACAACCAATCTAATAAATAACAGGCCTATTAGTAATTCACAAAATATTATATGTATCCAGTTCAAAAGTCCCCAGGGGATCCATTTATTTTGTAAAGGAGGAGAGGTAAGAGGTTTCTTCGGACATTTGCCTAGGTCCCAGGGAAATGCGATCTGTTTTCATTATTTGGGTAAATAGCTGAGGAGCTACACAGGGATCTTCCTGCTTTGGGCATAACTTCCTCCACTCCTGACTGTGCCTGTGAGGAGGAGGGGGGGCAGCGCAGCACCAACGCTGCTCCACAAAAGCACCCATTGTGCGAGCTGGGCAGCCGGTGCTCCAACCCGGCTCACGTTTCTGGAAAACCAGTCCTCCCGTGAGCTGAATATTTAATGGCATTAGGTAAAACATGAAAGACAGATCATCTTTTCCCTATTGTAAATGCAGAATTATTCTCTTTTATATTATGAATTTTCATCTAGTCTTTATACGCCAAAAAAGGGGAAGAAGTTTTGATTCTTCGAATAAAACCACTAGGATCTATAATGGTGAACAGACACGATTTCAGTTATATTCAGGGGTAGTTGCATGTTCGAATGTTTACATTTGTTTTCTTTTCCTTTTGCAAAGAGACTGAAAATTCACAGCTATGTCATCATCCTGTCTAAAAGCTATCCTTGCACTGGCCTGATCTCCTCTGCAGATCTGCCCCGGGGTCTGTACCTGCCAGATCTAAGAGCCCCCGCGGACCACTTAACAGAGATCGCAGGAAACTGTAGCAGCAAGCTGCACTTTCGCAGCGTCTGCAGCTCT
Organism: Hystrix cristata; assembly: GCA_004026905.1. Lineage (NCBI taxonomy): Eukaryota > Metazoa > Chordata > Mammalia > Rodentia > Hystricidae > Hystrix > Hystrix cristata. The sequence continues at coordinate 48,032 of PVJO010001696.1, read as the reverse complement.
GGAAGCTGGCGCGAATGAATGAAAGAAGCGCGAGACAGCCGCCTCCGCTCGTCTTCGCTGTTAAAAACTGCCAAGCTGGAGTTAACAGGTGACAGGGCTTTTCAGAGAGCTTTACTCCAAGGCCCCTGGAATCAGCTGAGAAATCGCGCGGACCTTAGACTGGTTAACAACCACCTAATAGCCAGGCTGAGACAGGGCTGGTTCCTCTGCAGGGAAGGCAACCCTCTGTCCGGAGAAGAACTTCTCAGCAGGAAATCCGAACCCACACAGGGAGGAAAAACTCTTCACCAACACCCTTCTCCGGGAAACGTCCTTGTGCGCCAAGCTCCGCTGGGACGCCCGCTCCAGGGCCACCTGGACACCCACCCACCTGGCGCGCGCCGAAGGGTCGGCCCGCAGGTGGCCGGGGCTCGCCTACCTGGAGACCGCTCTTCTGCACGTCCCGGCCGGCTCCTCCGCTGGGCTCTCGGGCCGGGGCCGAGGTCGGCTCCCGGGCGGTGCAGATCGCCTCGGCCGCCCGCTGACTGGGCTCCGCCCGCACGGGCGCGTCCAGGGCAGAGTCCGGCGCCAGGGCGACTCCGGGGAGGAGCCTGGGCTTCCGCGGGCGGCGCACGCCCAGTGCCCGAGGACCAAAAGGTGGCCCTGCGTGCCTCTCAATGGAATACGTGCTAAAGAGGGACACTGGCTGCTGCATTCCAGCAACTTTCTATTTGCACCCTAAATCTATAAACTTTTGGGGTTGGGGATTTAGCGCTTGCCTAGCAAGTGCAAGGCCCTGAATTCGATCCCCAGCACCCGAAAAATAAATAAATAAATAAATAAATAATAACCTTTGGTTTGCTTTTGTTGTTTTTAGTTAACTTTTATTTTTGCATAATTTGAGACTGACAAAAGATTGCAAAAATATTAGTTAACTACACCCCTGAGCCTGTGTCCCCTTATGTCTACGCCCTACATAACCAGTGTACTTGTCAAAACTACAAAATTAGCAATGGTCCATTACAATTAACTAAACTCCGGACTTTATGCAAATTTCACTACTACTTTTGAGACTATGTCTTTCTATTTTGGGTTCCCCTTCTAGAGTCTTACAGGGCATTAGTGTAGTGCCTCTTTGCTCCCGTGGCCTGTGACAGTTTCTTGGACTTTTCTTGACTTTGGATGGTTTTGAAGACATGTGGGAAGGATTCCAGTAAAATTCTACACATACTCCTCTTTTGGTTCCGTCTGGTGTTTTTCCCACGTGGTTATGGATTTGAGGGAAGAAGGCCACGTAGACAAGCGCTCTGTTAGCCTTAAAGTCGAATCTCCCGGGGTCCTCTACTGCAAAGTCGCTGTCTCTTCCCATCTTCTTCTGTAGATGAAAATCATCTATTCAGGCCACACTCCAGGTGGAGGAGGGGTTAGTCTCCATCTTCAGAGGAGGGGAATGTCCATATATTGTTATTTAGAATTACACTGCAAAGAAGATTTTTTCTTTTTCTCCCATTTACTTATTCGGTCATTGTATCGGTATGGATTCATGTATAATTATCTTATACTTTGGGCTATAATTCAATACCACAACAATCATTTTGTTGCTCAAATTGTTCCACTAGGAACTATTTTAGGTTGATGTCTATATCCCCAGGAAAGTTTATAAACTTTCACAGCTTTGAGTGTAAAAACAAAACAAAACAAAACAAACAAACAAAAAAACCCCAAAACTACCACCTCCACCTCTGTCACATTTAACAGACTTGGAAAACTGCAGCCTAAACCCCTCAATATCCAAAGACTTTTCAGCATCTTCCTAAGAATCCTACAATTCCCACCACAATTGAAGGCAAAGTTTATTTCTTTTCTCAGCAGATTAACTTGTGAATTACAACCCGATTGAAAAAGTGAAAGCTGATGATTGTTAGCTAATTTTTTGTTAACTAATCCTTGTGGTTCTATTAAATAGATGTATGTTTTTGCAGAGAAATCATGTTCCAAAGATAGTTGTGGATGTTTACTACTAGCTTAAACATTGAAGAAATCCAGCTGCTAAGGATCATTTGTTATTTTGCTTTGGTTTACTTAGGTTTGCCTTTGAATGTTGATTTTGTAAACACCACATTTCCTCCTTCTGAGCTTGGGACTCACTCAGCTTTTGATGCTGCCTCGATTTCTGGGAACCTTCCATCTCTCTTTCTGGCCATAAACCATCTTAGAGAAAGAAATCTACTTCATTAGCCCAGGCTGTGCCCAGATAAATACAGACACCAAATGGATGGAACACAGTAATCCACAGAGTTAAAAGACTTTCTACCTTTCAACCACATTTGACAAAGTGAACTAAAATAGTATAAATGAAAGGAAAAATTCTTTGTGTGTGTGTGCATGTGTGTGGTGATGGGGACTGAACCCAGGAGTGCTCCACCACTATATCCCCAGCCCTTCTTTTTACTTTGAGACAGGATCTCACTAAGCTGCCCAGACTGGCCTAGAACTTTTGATCTTCTTTTGCTGGCCTTCTGGCAAGAACACCTTTTGTATTTAAGTGTCATCACATACATGGAATAATGTTTGTTTTTTCCAAAAATTCACATTTTGCTGTCCTAATTACCAAAGTGTTGATATTTGAAAGTGGAGCCTTTAGGAGGTAATTAGGTCACAGAGCCCTCATGAGTGGGTTTTGGGGCCTTATAGGAAGAAACAAGAGAGAGAGGGCCTCTCTGTCATGTACAGATCCAGCAAATAAGCAGTCATTTGCAAACCAGGAAGAGGGCACTCACCAAGCAGCACATCTGTGGGCACTCAGACCTTGAACTTCCCAACCTCGAGAACTATAAATAAATGTTTGCTGTTTAAGCCAGTTTAATACCAGTCTATGGTATTTTGTTATGGCAGCTAGAACCAAGCATTCCAGAAGAAATGGACAAAATTGGAAGTGAAGGTGACATTTTGTGAACTTTCATAGGTATGGAGCAGGCCAAACACATTAAGGAAGTACTGAGGATCCCAATCCAGCTCTACCACAAGACACTAAGGGCAGGTAAAGCAGAGAAGCAGGAACGAACTTTGAGTAATAGACAAAAGGTTCAGGGAATATTTTTTCTTGTCCATCTCTGCTAAGAAAGGAAGAAAAAAATTATAGGAACTGAAACTCTGATTGTTATTATGAATTCCTTAGTAAATGTTTAGGCACAATGTGTTTTTCCTTGTGTATACAAGTCTGTCTAAATAAGAATATCTTTTTGTAAGACCCCTTCACATGATAGGTATGGAAACCATGACATAACCACCAGTGATGTTCAGAATTTCTGCCTGCTGGTTGAGCAGTGGCAGGACCAAAGAGAAAGGCTGTCTGCCATGGTCAACCGTGAGTATGCGTGACTCCACGGCAACCGGCTGAAAGTCATCCAAAACTATTGCTGATCTCTTATCTGTAGTTTCAGCAATTCCTTTCAGAAACACTCTTTCAAAGCACCCTGCTGAATATTGTCCTTTAGATTGAGGAAGTTCTGATTTCTGTTGACTTTCCTTGTTGATGAGCTTCATTCTCCCATTGGTTATCCTGGAATAATAAATGCTGCTTTTCTCTGCACTGGGAGCCCTTTCCCCTGAAGGAAACATGTATGGCAAAAGATCCAAGGAGGTGTGAGAGTTGGGGTGTCCATTTGCAGTACTTCATTCAGGTGTTTCTAAATTGAGAGGAGGTATTTGAAATCCAGAATAATACTACTGCCTGAAGTTGGTATTAGACAAAGGTTGTTGGGTATGGGTGAAATCTAAATTCCAAGACTATTTGTCTTTACTACCTTTTACTCACATTCTAGCCCTTTATCCTCCTCCTACCTTCAGTTGGTACAGACAGTTTTGACAGTAACTCCAGCAGCTTATGTTTTCTTTATTTCCTTTGTTGGAATAGGAAGAAGCTTAATAGAGTCTGAAGCCCAGTGATCTAAACTTTCCTTGTCTGACTTTTGGAACTGTTCACAGCACTCTAGCTTTGTGGATTCTTTTTGTGTGCTAAGGTATTCTGCAGTGGGCTGTGGGAATTTGCCGTCCTATCCTGTTTTGTAATTGTAGTGTGTAGGAGGAGTAATTATAGCTCTGTACCTAAATACCTGTTTCTTGGTTTTAGTTGTTGGTGGTTTGTTTTTGTTTTGCTTTGGATTTTGAAGTATTGCCTTTCATTTATGGTATGGTGAGTACCAGTTACAGAAACAAAAATTTTTAAAAAAGAAAAAAAAATGTCCTGGGGCAAGCTCAAGTAAGTTAGGGGTTAGAGTTAGAAGCCAAATGGCAATAAAGGAGATGGAGAATTCACTGGGGTCTGAATGCAGGAAGCCTGCAGTGGCTGGAGACCCTACAGACAACCCTGGGGTAGGGAGATTTTGACTGGAGTGAGAGTGTGGGCACTACACAGCATTAACATGGCCAGCTGCTTACTTTCTGAGCTGTGCTTAAGACTCCTTCTAGAGTCTTCCCACTACCACAGGGCTTCCTTACTCCTTGCTGTGTAAATCTCAGTAGCTGTGAGGTTTAAGGTAAGGCAGCATTCAAGTTGGTTGGTTTAAGCAATGGATACAATCTCTTCAGCTTCAGTTTCTGTAAAATAGACTCTAGCTATCATGACTGCTTGCAACTACATGAGGCTGGATTAGGTTTATTCTTCTCAGTTCTGATTGTGAGAGCGAAGCTCCAATGAAATATGCTTTTTTCTCTTTGGAATGATGTCTTTGCCCAATGTCAACTTGTATGACACTTGCCACGCTGTGGATTGGCTGCCATCAGCATGGGTGTGCATCACTTTCTCTCCGCCTTCTAGGACATAGTGACTGCTCGGTTGTCACCCCCAACAGAGGACAAGCTTGTCGTGGCTCCCTCTTTAACAGGGGCTATCAAGTGGCAAGTCCTTAAAATAGTAACTCAGGCTAGAAACTTACCCATCATGACTTATGTTTCCAATAAAACAAAGATAACCAACAGCTAAAGTCAAAGAACTCAACTTGGGGCTGGGGTAGGAACAGGTGGCATGTTCTACACTGAGGCTTTCTCTTTCCACTCAAAGAAGCAGAAGCTTCACCTCCCCAAAGGAACTGTCCATATGCCACACTGAAAGACTCCTTTCAATGACCCAGGTTAGATTTTGTGTGATGATGACTCATACACAAAAAGAAAAAAAGTAAAAATTGCCAGGCAGGCTGTGCTATCACAGATGTGTATTTACCCATACACAAAATAGTAGCTTCTCCCAGAAATTTACTTAGTCAAATAGTTCAATTAATTATCCATGCCCAGATTTGTCGACCAACAAAGAGTAAAGTAGCAAGTATTTATAATGATGGTAGGTACGATCTGAGGTTAGTATGACTTTGAAATAGTTTGGAAACAAAGGGCTACCCAGAGGCTGTCTCACTGCACAATGTTCAGTTTGTTTTCTTTAGAAACACTCCAGCCTGTTTTGCAGAAACTGTGACTATGCTGAGTTTGCCTATCTTCAGGGATCATTGTCTTACTCCTGTCTTACTCCTGTCTTACTCCTTTCCAATAGAATCTGTGTTTCTCTGTCACTACTCTTAAGAAAGCACAGTTTTTGCTTTGCGTCAGTTTAAATTTAAACTCATAACCTGAAAGGAATTTGATGGTTAATAAGAACTTCTTGCTGTGCCTATATAAATTCTAAACATCAAGCAGGAGACTTCAGTAGTAGGCTAAAAGAGAAAAACACTCAGGTCTCTAGATGAGACCAGATGAATTTGTGGACACGTTTTTATAACCCTGGATGACAGCACAGGCCTCTGCTTGAGGTTCTAATAGAAAAATTGATGACCGTTGTGTGTGTTTCTGGCAATCACCGATGGCAGATTTAGCTGATGTACCCTTTCCAGATTCTTCACTGATACTATATAACCGTTTCCAACCAGTAAGCAGGATAACTCATCCCACAACAAAATGAGTAGGAAACACCAACCCTCTTTAGCTGCAGGTGACATTCTCTTACAACCTCCTGACAGCAAAGTCATGGTAACTTGAGAAAGGTATATATCCTAGATCAGTGTGCTGTGGTCTAATATTGTTTACACTTGACCAAAAGAAGGACCGAGAAAGAGAAAGGCAGCCTCTGATGGGCAGGAGATGGCATGGTACAAACAGCTGGCCCTGGCGGTGCCAAGAGCTGGCCTGGCGCTCACCGCTGAGCCGCGGACAATGTAACTAGAACATTATAAGAAAGGAAAACGACACGCCAGCATCTTCATGATCATATATGTAAACCTTTCAAATGGAATAGTATCAAACTCGATCCAATCATGTTAGATTTATTCCAGGATTGCAAGATTGCTATAATTTAAAATCAATGTAATTTTCCATACTAAGAAACCTAAAAAGAACTTTTTGATATTTCCAAAGCATTTTTAAATGAGTTATAAATTGAAATAAATAAGAAAAGGAAATTTTCTGAATTTGTTCAAAAATGACACAAAACTTGGTAGAAAATGGCACAAAACTTGGTAGAAAAAGGTACAAAACTTGGTAGAAAACATCACAGTGGTGAAATATTAGAAGCCTCTCATGTGAGATGAGAAAGAATTAAGCATGATTCCAGCCTAGTTTTTATGCAGTGTCATAAAATAACAACGATGCTTTCCAGAGAAGTAAATGGAGAAAGGGAAATAAAATGCATAAAGATTTAAAAGAAAAATATTCTAAGGTTCATGATTATGTATGTGGAATGACCACATAAATCTATAAGTAAACTATCAGAATTAAGAAATGAACTCATCCATGTTGCTAGTTACATGAATGATACATACACACAAAAAAACTCTCAGCTCAATTTCTATATAACAACAACAGATTTTCAGAAAGACACTATTTACAATAGTACTAGCAAACATAAAGTATTTGGAATACATCAGACCAAAAATGTAAGACCTCTCTCTGGAAAACTGCAAAACCGACTGTGCCAAACTGAAGGAAATGTAAAGAAAATGGAGAAATACAGTATGTTCATAGAGCGGACGACTAAGTTGTAGCCTGGAAGATTTACCATAGAGATGCCAGTAGCTCCTCCCATTGACCTCTCTCGATATAAAGAAATCACAATTAAAATGATATTTTCAAATTGAGGTTAACAAGTTATTTATAAAATTTATATGGGAATGAAAACACCCAAAAATACTCAAGACAAACTTAAACAAATGAACCAAGTTGGAAGACTTACACAATCAGATATCAAAATTTAATAAAAGGATACAGTAAAAAGCTTTGCAAGTCTATCCAAAGAGAGACAACAATAAAACCCGAACAGAACTTCAAGTCCAGAGACATATCCCATATGTCCAATAGCAAAATGAAAAAGGTTACATTGCAATTGAAAAAGACGCTCTTTTCAACAACAGTAGTAAATACTGAGTAAAACCAAAATGAACCTTGCACTCTATCTCAGCCCATGTGTATATGGGAATTTCGGACACATTAGACAGCTAAATTTGAAAGACAAAGTCAGGCAGCTTCTAGACGTAAATGCGGGAAAATATGTGTAACTCTGACAGACCAATCTTCTTAAACAGGATACCAAAATCACATAGCAGAAAATCTATGATTAATAAATTTAGGGGGTAAGGGGAAGAAAATATTTGACATTTGGGAAACTCTAAACCTTTCAGAGAGAAATTGTGATTTTTCACTTACTTTTTTTTAAAAGATATAAAAGGCTTATAAATGATGTAGTTAAATTGGACCATAACAATTGGTGGTTATGGAACAGACAGTTGTAGCCTTCAAAAATATTAGAATCTACGGATATTTAAGATAAGATCCTGAACTTTTTAATTACATCCATTTCTCTATTTACATGAATTTTTAAAATTCATTAAGTTTTGAATAGGCTGATCTTGTCTAATACAAGTAAGCGAGTCTGTAAATTGTGATGGACCAAGCTAAACAGTACAGAACTTGGAACTGTGTTCTTTACGGTTGTAATGTTAATAAAGCAATAATGTGCAGAAAATAAAGGAATTAGATGATGAAAAAATTAACAAATTTTGCTACATTAAAAAATAAATTTTGTTATATGGCCTTAGTAAGAGAGTGAAAATATAGCCTTGAGATGTTACAGTATGCAATTACACACTGTACAGGAATGAGAATAAATGAGCTCTTCTCTACACAATAGTCTGAATAAATCTCACAAACATCATGTCAGAGAAAGACGCCAGATACAAAAGTGCACACACTAATGATTTCATTTCTGTAAAGTTAAAAAACTTGAAAACTGTGAAAACAGATGTCAATACATTGGTTTCTTTGGGGTGCTCAGTGCCTAGGATGTAGCACTAGGAAGTCTTTGGGGGAGCTAGAACTATTCTGTTTCTGGATTTGGATAGTATTGAGCTTGTGAAAACAATTCTCATTTTATTTGAGATTTTTTTTTTTGACCAACAATCCTCACTACTCAATAGATGGCAACTTTATAATTCCAGTAATTTAGTTCCCCAATATTGATGACATCATCTTTGAATTCTTTTCTTACTGTTCAGTTTCCCACATATTTTTTATCTTATATCCTGTATACCTGAAAATATCATAGGCTGTACTCTAAAAATGCATTCATTCCTCTGCTAGTATCCTGGAATACATAATCATTATTTCCCACCCTAATAGTAACAATAACCTCCTAACTAGTGCCTTTACTCTCAATCTTGCCTCCTTAAAACTTACTTTGGATCAGAGGTCAATTGATCCCTGAGAACATGAATAAGATCATGCCACTCTCCAATAGCTCTCTATTTCTCTCCATAAAAGACAAAGTTCTTGCAATGATCTACAGCAACTTGGCCCTCCTCCCTCTCTGATGTCACCTCCTGTGATGGTTGACTGTGTGTCAGTTTGAGTAAGAGAAGCTTAACTAAATCGATCTAGCAATTCGACACCCTGGGTGTAGAAGACCCATCCAAGGGTAGCTCATTGACTGGATGGTATAGAGGGGAAATGAAGAAGGATGCATCTGCTTCAGTTCCCTCAGAGGAGCTCCACCTTCACTTGGGACATAATCTCCTGGCTTCTAGTGAGACTCTTCAGCTTCCTTCGCAGACTCATCAGCCTCAGGATACCGGCTCGTATGGGACCCTGCAGTGAGCTGCAGACCTTTGGCTGCATCCTTCAGATCTCCAGTATCCAGAGGGACCCTCTGCACTCTTCCACCCCTAGCTCTGTGGGTGGCCCTTGTAAGCCAATCTGTAAATTCTTATATATTCACGTATCTTGTATTATATCTGTTTCTCTAGTAAATACTGACTGATACACCTCCTACTCCTATTTCTCCCCCCACCACTATCCTTACTCCAGCTACTTGCCGGGTGTGTCCAGCAGGTCCCTGCCTTTCGTGCTTCACACTGGTTATTTCTTCTGCCTGGAATATTTTTCCTTCAGCTATCTGTATGCTGAATTCCTTCAGCAACGTCAAGCCTTAACTCAAATGCCACCTTCTTTGTAGCATCCCCCTGGCCACCTTATTTAGTGCTGCTGGCCTCTTCAGTGTACCTCTGACACTGCTTTCTTTTTTATTTTTACAGAGTACTCATTACCCTCTAACACACTAGGTAATTTCCTTCACTGTTTCATTTGCTGCTTATTTTCTTCCTTGTCTCCTCCTTTGTTTTCTCTGATGTATATTAAGCAATATTATGGCATATCAGATATACCCCATAATATTTGTTGCACAAATTGATTTGTATGATTGGAATAAGAGAAAGAGGAGCAGGTTTTAGGGGGAAATTGAGTGTTTTGATTTGAAAGTTTTATGTTTAAAATACTTACTAGGTACTCCATTGGAGAGAGAAGTCTAGCAATAAGTTGTGAGTCTAGAGTTCAAAAACTGGATATATAAGAATTTTTCACTGTATAGAAAAATATAGAGTAAATGAAATATTTACTATATGAGGTGTGATAAAAATACGGTAAAGTTTAAATTTTTAAGAAACTTTATTACACTAAGAGACACATAGCCATTTATCCCTCTCAAAATACTCTTCCTTTCTTTGAATATGTTTCCCATCTTTCTTGCCACTCTCTGAAACAACTCTGAAAGCCCTCTTTCATACTTCATGAGCATCTTTAGTCACACTGTCATGGATAGCTCTATGCCTGAATCAATTCAAAACGTTCACCTTTTGTGTTCATTTTGATTTTGGAAAAAAGCCAAAAGTCACATGGTTCCAGATCTGGTGAAAGGCGGATGAGGACACACTGTTTTTATTTGACAGAAATTTCCATAAAAGGGTGACTAAGGTAGACAACACACTGTAAAGTTTTTGACAGTAATTTCCATAAACTGCTGATCAAGAAGGGTGATCATAAAATAGTGTTAACATTAAAATTTTTACTATAGAAAGAGACACATTGCCAATAGTCCTCCTCATTTGTAACTTATTCCATTGTTGACAATGTGTCTTTTACTGTAATAAGATTACTTTTTAATTAAAACATTCACAGCATCTTTTAATCATTCCTCATAGTAGATAAGAAATGTGAAGATGATAAGAAACATTTAGAAGAAATAAGAAATATTTAGAGGAAAACATGGCAAAGACTGAGAAAAATAGCCAATGTTTTGAGAGAAAAACTAGATTTATGGAGCCTTAAAATTTCATATTTCTTGGTGAATCTTATGATAGAAAAAAATCAGTCAGATACTTGATTAAGCAATTGATTAATATGACTGGTAGGCAACCATTTAAAACTTGTACATGCATGTTCTCCTAATGACAAATTGAACATAATAATTTATTAAAACTAAAAAAGGAAGATATTTAGGACAGTTTTGTCTCAGTTACTTTTCTCGTTGCCAAGACAAAATCCCCAACACCCAAAGTGAGAAGAAGAAAAGTTGATTTAGCTCACAGTTTGCAGAGGTTTCAGTTGTCTGGCTCCAAGGCAGGGTGGCGGGGTAGACAGTTCTTAGTGGGCAGAAGTCAGCAAAGCGAGTGAGCAAGGGGTCTTTGGGCTACCGGGAGTAGGGCGACGGCAAACCACTCAGTGGACTGATTCAGTAATCTCCCGCCCTTAATCCTAGTATTGCACCATGCATCATTCAGCCACCTCTGCAAGAGCACCTCCTAGGACTGCATGAGACTTTGGGGGACATCCAAACACAAGCCATAACAGTTTGTACCTAGTTTGCATCCTCTTCCTGAATGTGAATACCGACCAAAGTTCACGGCTTACGTTTGCTAGCAAAAAATGTACCCCTTTTGTGCGCTCATAGCTTACATGTACAGTATCAGGTTGCCACGGATGCCTGAGACCTGGTGCTCGGCTGCTTCAGTGGGAAGAGCACCCCGCATTGTCCGCAGGTGACCCTGACACTCCCCCTTGATTACCTCTCCCTCCTCCTTCCATTCTGAATCACTGGTTCCCCCCAGACTTTAGATATGCTTATAACCCGATTCTCAAAAATCCTGAGGAAACATTGCTCCTCTTTTAAATCAAAAGGAGTGATATGTACATAAAAAAAAAAGTAACATTTACCTAAAAACTAATTCATTGCTAAATTACCTTGGAAAGAATTGTTCTGAAAGCTGAAGCAAAATAAAATTCTAACTTAGGTAAAGTCAGAATGTCATGAGTGTTAAGTGTGTCAAGGGGCCCATTTGGTTCTAGAAACTGCTTCCTTGATGGCCAAGATCCCTTCTGGCCTTTTCAGACGGCCGACATTTCCTTTGTGCTCTCTGCTTTCTGTCCTTGGTGTGCTCCGCAGTCTTCGCTCTAGCTCTCGATTCGCCAAAGGAGAAAGGCGATAGCCCATCTCTTCCCTGGACATCCTGTCCGTAGTGCCGGCGGTCCCTTCTCCCATCCTTCCCTGCGCCTCTGTGCTGTGCACTCGGCCCACGCCACGTTCGCAGCTGTCTTCCTCACGGAAGCAGAGCAGCTTGGTCTGCTCTTCTGATCAACTTGGCCTTCGATGTTTTTCTTGGCCACCTCGGCCGAGAGACTGCCGAGGGACTCAGTCTCGGTCTTGAGCTCCTTCGGCAGCCGTCACTTTCTTTCCCAGCCGGAAACAGAATCCCAGCCCAGTTTCCAATCTCTGACCTCGCCTCAGGTCCTCACAGTAAATTGCTTTTCCAGACTGAAGAAAACATCGCGTCAGGATTCATTTGCAGAGTAGAGGTTGTAGCTAAGTCCAACACCAAGGGCATGAACATTCCGCAGAGTTCCTAAGACTCACTCCAAGTCTTAAGGACATCATTCTTCAGGCTACGACGGCGGCAACGTGACTTAAATGTAAGCAGAGTACAACGTTGATTTGATTCCTCGCAAAAGCAGGGGCGTAAGTATCTCTCAACAATTGCCACATACATCTTTGCTGTTACCAATGTGGTTTAACACACACACAATAAAATAAACATGGTTTTGAAATTGAAGCAAGAATAAAATAATATATTCATTTGAATTTCACATTCTTCCAAAAATAACTTGAAGTAGGATATCATAAATATTCCCAATTGCCCTAATAGTTGGAAGCATATAACATTTACCAAGAACTGAAAATTTGAAGTGAGCTAAATATCTGAGTGAAATTAACTCTGAATAGGGGCTCTGAGTATTCAAATACTGATTTTCACTGCAAAGAAATACTGTTCCTTGCCTTACAAAATTAATTAAGCTCTGTGTTAATTAATCACTACGTCTCTATAATGAGAGGCTGCCAATCACACTGTCAGACTGTTTACAGCTAAAATCCTAGCCTAAAATTCATCTGGTTAATGATCTAAGTTAAATTTAACCCATGTTTCAGGACATCAAACATAATTCCAGATCACAGTGCTCGTAGCTTTAGAATCTTGTATGTGCCTTTGGTTTTCCATTAAAACAGCTAGGCCCCAGGGTCTCTCTGAGCCTCTGGACCCACAGCTGAAACTCAACTGAATCTTTCTAGACTAGGAAATAAACCTGATGCATAGAAAATCCGTACATTATTTATTTTCTCTCATAGAGTAATACATTTGACAATATTTTTCTACAATCAAATATAAAATGACTAAAAATGCGGTATCTATAACTAAAATGTTTCAGAATTGAGATAAATATGCCACAGATCTCTGATAAAATATGAACGAGGGTTTTCCTTATAGCATGGTGATTATTTTTTGTTTGTTTGTTTTTTGGTGCTGGGGATCAAACTCAGGGTCTTAGCATGGTGATTATTTTTATGCTCAAGAATTGAAGACTTTTGACATTTACCTTTGGGTGATTTTTCTTCTCTTTTACTTGTGTTGCTTACATAAAGCCAATTTCCTCAAAATTAAATTCAAGAAAGCAATCCTAGGGAAATGTTCGTTTTCTTGGCACTTAAGACTTTAGAACCAGACTAAACAATGTCTCAAAGGGGCTTCCTGAACTGAGCCTTTGGTTAAGCCTCATTGCGTGACGAGATATTTACCTTTCGAAGAAGAACATGCACTGCGCTTGCACACTCCAGTCACTTAAATTACATGAATGAGGAACAAGATCTCTTTAAGTGGTGCCTTATTTTTGACAGGGAGGTTTCCATCCTCCTGGTTCCCACAGAGCAATGACAGAGGAGAATGGAGGGAAAATCACAGGCTGCTGTTGACCTGGGAACTGGCCCATGACTGTAGTCACAGAGGACCAAGAGGACTGGTCTCCTGGGTGACCCGTCTACAGTCAGGCTGCACGTTCAAGATCAAGGGCAGCAAAAGTTCCCAGCAGAGCCGTTCACTAAGGCAGCTGAAAGCAACATGTGACTATTCGAAATGTGGCCAGTCTAAATTGGGATATGGTGTGTGTAAAGTGTAAGCCAAATTTCAAAGACTTAGTATGAAAAAGAGGATATATGTTATCTCAATAATTTTATGATTATAGATAATGATATCGTGGACAGATTGGCTTAAATAAAATATTATTAGAATTAATTTCACCTTTTTAATTATCTTAATATAACTACTCAAATGTTTAAAACTGGATATGTGGCTCATATTACGTTTCTATGGGACAGCTCTGGTTTACAGTCAGCCTTATTTTTTTCTTTTTTACTCTTAGTACATGTTTGCAGTACATGCAGTTTACAATCGTGTTGGGGAGTGGATATATGCATATAAAACAACTAGGTTATTTGTTTTAAATCCCTGTCCCCTTCCCTCCTGCCTCCCTCCCTCCTCCTCAAAATCCCCTTTTCATTTTTGTTAATATTATTAATCTTAACTCATGTTTATGCCATATAAAGATTACACTCATTGAGGTTATTAGGTTCCTGTACATGGCATATCTTTATTGTACTTATCCCCCCCCCACCCTCCCCTCTCACTCACACTCTCTGGACCTCTTCCCATCTGCAGGAGATCTATCCCCTTGTCTCCTTCTATCCATCCTTTACTGTGCACTTTGTACTTTGTCTTACTCAAATGAAAGATACTACATAGTATTTAAATTTGTGTGTCTGATTTATTTCACTCAATATAAACAGACATGAGCTGTAAGCCAAACCTGGAACTGCCTCTAGAGAAGGTTACATGTAGAAGCCCTGTAGCTATCTGAAGCTATCAAGTCCAATGACTAATCTATTTTATTTCTTACTCATGCACCTGAACTTACATAATCTTCATCTCCATGGCAAAGTTTTTTCATGTTCGATTTTGCTGATGCAGATAGTTGTGGTATCTACTCAGAAGTTTTCTTCTATCCACTAATTTATATAAATTAGAGGCCTCCTTCCAGACAAATCTAATGATACAGCAGTGGTTTTCAAACCAGATCAACAGTGGCTCCCGGAAAACTTTTTAAAAGAGAAATCCTAGCGTTTCACCCCAGTGCCACTCAATCAGAAACTCTGAGGGTTGGGACCTTGGGCTCTGTAATAATAAATCCTTCCAACTGACTGATGCACACTAAGGCTTAGCAATCACTCACTACACTAAACAGAAGAGTTTTTAGATAAAATATAGGATGCTCAGTTACATTTCAATTTCAAATTAACAGCAAAGAATTTCCTAGCAGATCTCAAAAACATACAAAAGCTTGTTTGCCATTGATCTGAAATTCAAATTTAACTGAGAATCCTATATTTTTTTATTTGTTACATCTGGCAACTCCACATTAGAACAGTGGGCCTCAGCCCAGATTCTAAGTTAGAAATCACTTGGTGAGAAGGGGCTGGATTAGCAACTTCACCAACAACCAAACGCCAGCCCATAGATTCAGATTCTATTCATTTGTTATGGAATCCATACAATGGAATGTATATGTTTTTAAAGGCTCCAGCTGTATCAGTTACTTTTTTAGAGTCGATGTTTTGCAAGAGAGCAGATTTAATACAGGACAAGTCTGAGTGACAACACTCACACACACAAGCCAAATGCAGGAAGAGTACAGAATGTCTATCTCGGCACTGGAGACCCAAAAGACCCAATCAAGTGATGGGAGCCAACGGCACTGTCCCATGTACATCCATGTCTGCACTAAAAGGCTGAAAAAATGTATACTGGAAGCAGGATACGCTGCTCACAGCACAGATGAAGACCAGAGCTCCCCTGAAGCACACAGCAGCCATCCTGGATGACAGAAAGGCCCTGAGCTCCGTCTGTGATGAGAGCAGACAAGTTCCCTTTGGGAGAACCAGCTGCAGCAGAGCTTCTCCTGGAAACAGCCGGCCACTATCTTCTGCTCCCGTTCTCCTTTATGTTGCATCGGCCACAATCCTCAGGTGGATCCTGTACATTCTCAGTCCAGCTAGGCGTTCTGACTCAAGTTGACCACAATAAGTCCACCACAATAGCTAAATATTATTACATTAAAATAATGCCTTTCAAACATTAATATGTACCCAGACTATCTGAAAGATCTTGGTAAAATGCAGATGCTGATTCCATAGGTCTGGAGTGGAACCTGAGATTCAGCATTGATAAGAACCTCACACTAAAATTATTGCTTTTAATCTGGGGACCACATTTTGAGGAGCAAAGCATAGGGATTGTAAAAATGAGTGCTCTAATATCTGCTAAGACACCACACATGAGACTATCTAGAGGACAGGCAGGGAAGGTTACAATAGAATCACAGAAAGGTCAAGTTACATGTAAGTTTTGGAAGGAGAAAAAACACCTGGTACAGAGGGAAAGGGTTATAGAAGTGGTGATATTTAGAGTCTTGATTTTAAAATGCTATATTCCACTTAAAAACTTGACTGAAATATTTTATAAAGCAGGCAGAACTTAATACCTAGAAATGCAGGTGTTAGCAAAACCAAAATTCAAACATGTGGCACCAAAGTAAGCAGAGAGCAGACAGAGTCAAGAGGAGCACCAAGGAGACTAGAAGCTGAATCTGGTAGAGCAGAGAGGAAGCTGCTAATGAAAACCGAAAGGGAAGTCACCCAGATCCACGTTTTGTGGCAGTGAAACAGCAGGCCAAACTTATGCCTCCAACACACTTCGTGAGATTTTAAAAAAAGTGTGCAGTGAATTTAAGTCTCCGACTAAGGCTATGAGAGCAACATCTGTCTCAGTTATCTACTGCTGTGTAACAAACTGCTTCCACATTCAGCAGCTTAAAATAAAAATGATTTGCAACTTCTTGTGGTTTAATTCTGCTGGAGGCTGAGACAGCTAAGCCTCTCTCAACCTCAAAATGCCTGGAGCCCATCTCATACCTTCCGGTGTCCACACCTTTGTGTGGCCTGTAGGAGGGACTACACAGAGGTGTGGACACCGGCAGGCATGAGTCACTGTGAGTCCGTACCATAAAATTTACCACAGCTGAGCAATAGCAGGTAATTTCTTCACTCAACAGCAGGACAGAAGTATCGAAACAGTCAGAAATAAATCTTAGCCAGGCTCGGTGGAGCAAACCCATAATCCCAGCACTCTGGGAGGCAGAGATACGAAGATCCTAAGTTCAAGCCTAGCCTGGGGAACCTAGCAAGATCCTAGCTCAAAATAAAAGATTTAAAAAGGTGTAGGGATATTGCTCAGTGTGAAGGCTCAGGTCTTAATCCCCAGTACTGCCAAGAAAGAAAAAACAAAACTAAAGTAGGTGGCTGCTATATGTTGAGAGGTCTCAAACTTCATTGTGAGGAATATACACTTAATTCACAGGTCACAGGGAACCATTAAGTGTGTGCAGCAGAGAAGTCTCATACATTCAGATCAGGGTGGATCTTTAAATTGGAGAGTCAGTTAGTGCTCTGAGGCCACAGACTGCAAAAACTGTGCCCTTAACAGAGTTAACTGGATTAGTTAACTAGAAGGAGCTTAAGGGATCAAAGGAAAAGCTCAACAAGCAATCCTCAGGAAGAAGAGAAACCCAGATGGCCCAAGCGAACGAGGGACCAGGAGGCTGTACTCTGTGGAGGTCTCTTCAGGATACTGACATTAGAGTGAGTCGCTTCTATCTGGTTTTGTTCTCTCCATCTAAGATCCAAATTCCCAAGAGACAGCATCTCACTGGTCCTGTGTCTCAACTGCTCCATTGGGCCACGTTAGGAAGAGCATCTTGGCCAACAATTCTACCAAGAATGCAAGGAATGAAGACAGACCTTTTACCAAAGAATCCCCAAAGCTGGGTACAGACCAGGAAAGGATCGCAAATCTTAAACTCAATCCCAAACCACACAGCGGGTACCTCACAGAAAGCCAGCCCAGCATACCTTGGTGTTCTGGGCTCCTCACTGCTCAGACCACACTCAATACTACTGTCCATTTTCCACTCTACGATCTCATTCGCCAGCATGTTTTTATCTTCTACTTGCACCCTTCAATCGTCAAATCTAGTACAGTTTTTTTCCCAGTTCCTCTTAATGACAGTTAGGATTTTTCTTCAAACTCCACTGATATGCTCTCCTTGGTCCATTCAACTTGCCTCCAGAGCCCTTCTGAGCCCCCCATTCCCGTCCTTTTCTCCCCTGCCCATCCTCAACTGGCAGGCCCATTCAGCCCACACACGTTCCGGGCAAGAGACGTGAACACCTTGAACAGAACTGCACTTTAGGAAGATGAATCTGGCAGCACTGTGCAGGGAAGACCGGAAGTAGTGGGCACCCTGGGAGGTGTC
Organism: Hystrix cristata; assembly: GCA_004026905.1. Classification (NCBI taxonomy): domain Eukaryota; kingdom Metazoa; phylum Chordata; class Mammalia; order Rodentia; family Hystricidae; genus Hystrix; species Hystrix cristata. The sequence continues at coordinate 29,993 of PVJO010001696.1, read as the reverse complement.
TGTCTGGACTTGGACCCACCAGGGAATGGGGAGGAGGGTAAGCAAAGGAAAGAACAGGCTAGGATGTCAGAGGGAACATTAGAGACCACTGAAGTCTTTACTCAAGAATTCAAGGAAGAAGAGGGTAAAAAAATAAATCAGGGAGTGTTTGACCATTCTTTAAATTTTTATTTTGAGCTGAGTGTGATGGCACACACCCATAATCCCAGAACTCTAGGAAGCTGAGGCAGGAGGACTGCAAATTTAGCCTGGGCAATTTAGCGACTCAAGGAGACCTTGTCTCAAAATTTTAAAAATAAGGGCTGAAGTTATATCAGTTTCCAATACTGAAAAAAAAAAAAAAGCATTATTTTGTTGAAGCAAACTGAAGGGAGACCCCAAAATGCCAAACTGGTAGAAGCATTTTAAATGATGTATAAACCCTTTAAATATTTTACTTTACTGAAACCTAAGTGTAGGTTTATCCTCCAGTATTTTGAGGCAGAGTCCAAGTTTTGGATTAAGCATTTGCGCATTGATGGATCATCTTCATCTTCCAGCATCTTGAGTCTGTATAAACACACACAACAGGGCACTATCTAAACACCCACTTCCTTTCTTTTAAAGAAAAATGAAGATGTAAACACAGTTGTGAAACCATCTAAATGCAGGACCATTCTACATGTTTACAGATTTTCCATATTTATTACTTTTCTTACTTATTCCTGTCTCGAAAGCAAAACAATTTTAAGTGTATTTTTAATTGACACATAGTACTTGGGGGTAAAATGTGATAATTAAATATATGCATGCAATGTGTAATGATCAAATCAGGGTAATTAGCATTTTCATCTCCTTAAACACTTATCATTTCTTTGTGTTTAGAACATATGGACCCCTGTCTTCTAGTTCTTTATAAAATATATAATAAGTTTTTGTATGCCAAATCACTCCACTGTGAACATGAAAACTTATTCGTTCCATGTTTTGGTACCCATAACTATATTTTGGTACCCATAAACCAACCTCTATCTCCTTCTTCTCTACTTTTTCTCATCTCTACTTACCACTGTTCTACTCTGTTCTATGAGATCAACTTTTTTAGCTTCCATCTATGAGGGAGAATTTGTGGTGTTTGGAGACAGCAAAAAAAAAAAAAAAAAATAGAAATTCATCTTCGAGTATTTTCAAAGTATTCAACTTATTTTTCATAAAAAGAGATAATTTGTTCTTTTTGAGTATATCATTAGTTTACATAATATTTAAGTAAACTAGAGAAATGAAATGCAGAATAGAACTGGGATAAATAAGTTTGAAAAAAATGTAATTGATAACTAACAAGCAAAGAACTCACTAGGCCGAAGGGCCCGGAGTTCTGGAAAGCTGGCTTGCCAGCTGCCTGCACCCAGATGAGTGAGCAGCACCCACAGCTGTCGCCAGCAGAGTGGACATTCAGGTGCTGTCTGGAAAGGCGGTTAAATGGGGAGCAGATAGTGCCTCTCTTGTAGAGTTTATGCTGGTTTAAAAAAAAAGCAAGGTACCGACAGATTGCAGCGTATAAGGTGTTTACTGATTATTTGAAAGATCATTCATTAGTTTTACTATATCATGTGGGCTTTTGTTTGTTTGGGGGGTTGTTTAGTTTTTTCTTGTTTTACGAGTCATTTATTAATTAAATGTAAAGTCCAACATGTACTCTGGGCATACTTTCTTCTCTTATTTCAAATTTCCACTGGCCTGCTTTCCACCATTACTACATGGACTACAGTTGCATACTTACTGTTTTCCGGCTGGACTCTATGAACACAGAGATTAGATATCCGTCTGCATCATCGCCGAATTCCCTGACCCACATCAGGAAGTTAATACATATTTGTTTAATGAGCAGTCATACCGTTTATCCTTGCTGAGGAGTGTCCAGCTCACAGCAACTATACATAATTCTAAACCAACTCCAACATGCAAATAACACGTATGTTAGTTTTAAACAAGAGTTTTAAACAAATTGGAGCTTTTTCAAAAATAATGAGTGTAACCAGTCCATGTTTGTTTCTGATAACAAGTTCCTTAAGTATCAAGGTGACTGTGATGGATCGCTCAGAATTCGTTACAAATTGAGGCCTAAAGACAGTAAATACGACAACATGTTGCCACCTAGTGGACATTTCATAAAACATCTAGACAACCAGTTTTTTGATAAGATGTTTTTAGGACCGTATCACACAGGACTGGTGGAATTTTAGATACCATCTTATACAGCTCTAGACTCATCAAAATTTGAGTTGTAAAATCAAGATTTAAAACCAAAAGATAAAGCACCTGTTTACCGAGCACCCACTCTGTGCCGATACTGAGTTAAATATTTTACCTGGATTAATTATATCACATGATTTTTACAGCACCCATATTAGTTTTATACACACCTGGCTGTCTTGAAGATTAAGGAACATTAAGGAGTCACCAGAGTGCTGTGGAGCTGTAGGGCTGTGGAACTGAGGTTCAAATGCAGGCCTCTTGCTTTTATTTTATTTATTTATTTATTTATTTAGGTTTCTTGCTTTTAGACCCCAGGTCCTCATCCTCAACTTGCCACATGCAAAATGTTGGGACTGGACCTCATTTTATCCAAGCTGGTGTGGGGTTGTGTGACTTCGCGCTCTTTATTGAATGCTTACAATACTGTAAGTGGTCCTTGGCCCCGGACAGCAAGCAAGAGGCCCCTTGGAGCCATCACTCTAACCTCGAATGAGGGCAGCCGCCCCAGCAATGGTCTGAGAAGCCAGTGCCCTTCTACTCTTGCCTGAAAAAGAGAAAAACCGCCAAAATTCAAATTTTAGTGAGCACTGCTCAAAGATTATGATTTTATAATTTTGGTGGATAACCTAGAAGCTGTGCATATTTGGTCTAATTCATGCCTTTCCACTTGTTGTCTCTGAGAAAAACTAGAACCTTGAGATAGGGTAGGAGAAAAGAAGGGATGATTCTAAGAACTCATATATAAAGGAAGTGCCCACTGGCTGGGAGAAGGGATTTGAACTTGCAGCAAAGGAAAGAGATGCTATACTTTGCTTCAGCACCCCCCAACAATCTGCTCAAAACTGTATGTATAGTATTTATAGTTATTTTATAATATCCAGCCTATTCACTGACTCCTTCTCTTCTGCATCCCCACCACTGCCTTGCTTCTGAAAAATGCAAGGGTGTTAACAAATTTCCTGGAAAGGCCCTCTGGGAGTAACATCACAATGCCACCGATGCTATTTATTCAATCAGTGTTTGTTGGGTGGCTAAAATAAATGTAGGTATGTCTAAATTAAAACTCTGCTGTACTTAACAGCAATAAAAGATCTATTACTCTCTATAAAAGTTAAATTAAACCCTTAGATAGGCGATTTGACAGTATGCCTGTCTCAACTTCATTTTTGCTTAGCACTCGAAGAAAGAGGTTCTTTGAAAGCTTTTGTGACCTTAACAGCTGTTAACTGTCCATCACCAAAAAAACATATAATTCAGAAATGACTGCATCTATCCTAACGAGGAATCATTACATCGTGTATGCAAAAGTTTAGGTCGATAAAATGGAGATGCCTTTTAAAAGACAAAGCAAAGATTTTATTAATTGCCACCCTTATAGAAACCCAGAACTCTGTAAATGTCAGGATGTTCTTTGATGCTTTGAAAAGGAAAATTTAGTACAGTCCATTGTTTTTTAATATAGGATATCTTTGTTTGAATGTCTAGCAGACATCTCAACCGTAACCTGTGCAAAGCAGAACTGCTAGTCATTCTCCTAAACCCTGTTCCTTTCAGCTTCCCTCATCACGGGTAAGGGCAACTTCGTTCTAGTTTTCAAGTGCAAAGGTTTACGTGAACTCGATCTCTCTCTTCTCTTCTTCTCATGCTGCACGTCCTATTCATTATCCAACAAATCCTTTTGGCTTTTCTTTTAACACATTCCAAAAATCCACACCCTTCTCAGAGCATGGTACTAAGCCACCACATGTCACCTGGATTTCTGTAGTAGTCTCCTAAATGGTACCCATTATATTCCCATCCTCAAACAGCAGATAGCCAGTCCAATTAAGGCCACCTTCTTGCTCAAAACTCTCCAAGGACTCCCATTTTCTCTCCAAGTATGAAACAAAATTCTTACAATGGCATTCACGGGCTTTGTACCTGCTCATATCTCTGATTTTAGTTCTAATTGTTTGAGCCCTAAACAGAACCTCCGACCTCCTTTTAGCAGGAAGTACAGTATCCCCACCCAAGGGCTGTTGTGTTCTCCTCTTGCCTCTAGAACTGTATGAATCTATAAGAGGTCAGCCATGCTTTCAAATAACAGCAGCAGGACCAAGGCAAAATACAAAGCCTGACTATGCCCCCCAGCACTGGTATGCCAGAGCTGACTATAAGAACTATGGCTGAACACTAGCCCCACTTTGCAGCAAAGTCCTTTGTCTCAGTTATCACTGAGATAGTGCTGTGTAACATACAATCTCAGAACCTCAATGGTGCAAAACAATGAGGATTTCCTGGATCACATGGGTTTCTTGGATCATCTTGGTTTACAGGGTCAGCTGACATGGGCTAGGCTCAGCTGATCTTGTCTAGGTTTACTCTCATATCTGGGATCTTATATTTAGTTTGCTGCTGGCTGGGATTTAGTAACATTCCAATTAACTAAGGAAAAGTAAATTTAAGGAATAAATAAGTACATGAAATGGGCATTTTATAAAGTATCCCTTTATGCCCAGCTCTGTGCTAGAAGCTGAAGAAATGATACAGACACAATTGTCACTAGACTACAAATTTCTGAGGACCTGAATAGGAGGTTCCCAAATTATTATCAAAGAAGGATTTAAAAGACCACAAAGAAGGTGCTAAAGCATTTGACTGAACCCAGGCAAGAGAAATCAAAACAACCAAAACTCTTGAGCTCATATCCAGGCAATCAACTCACTACCTACATATATGCCTTTTGTGGTTTGTATGTACTATGCACACATCCATCATCACCACCCTCTCCAGTCCCCTCAGATGTCTCTCTACATAACCTCTTTTCATTTAAAACCTGCTCTTATCATCCCGTATGGATTTATCTTTGTCCATGAAGAGAATCTTCATGACTGACTCCTGCATTAAACCACAAAGTTGGTGGATCTGGATGCAGACAAAGTAGAGACCTGACTGTCAAAGAACTCCCAATATCACTGGAGTAGCACGCATGAGCCCACAGTAAGCAGGGTAAGATTGAGTGGATCTGGAGCTAGATCCAGTGGTGTAGACAAGCACCCTAGGGAGGAAAAGTACAACTATTAAGAAGACACAGTCCCTGCCCTGAAAATTAGCCACTGCCCCAGTGGATTTTGGAATTACAGTGCTAATAAGTCATGTTTAAGATGAAGCTAAAACCACCACTTTTCCATGGAACCTTGACATGTTTCTCCAGTCTTAGAAACTACTCTGTGCTGAATTCTTAGAACACTCAGAATCCGTACCACGTAATTGAACAACTAATGGCATTTTTCCTAGTAATGCTTGCTTGCTTGCTATTGCTTTTTTTTTTTTTTCTCCCCAGGATGCTTAGTCTTTTACTTCTACCAGATTGCAAACCCACTAAGGCCTGGGAATGCATGAGTCTGTATAGAACTGAATGAGACCTTCAAGATTATTCTGTACAACCCTTTCTTTTCTACTACAGACGAATTGGAAGACTAACAATTTGTGACTTGGCCATGTCCGTGTAGCCACATCAAGTTTAAAAAGCTCCATATTATTCTGTTTTCATCTCCTCCTCACTGATAAGGAAAGGAGGGTAGGTGTAGTTTTTCTAGTAACTTTGCTACAATATATTAAGTTTTTCTCACTTTGAGAAGAATGATTGGTAAGATTCAACTCTGTAGTTACAGTCCAGATTTTTTTTCTTTTTTGAGAATGTGAATTAGGTATCTCTCTGCTCTGGCCAGCAAGACTTGAATGTAGAGTTCTGAGACGTTATACACTGAGTAAATTCTCTCCCAGTGCAGGGTGAGGTGGGTGAGAATCAATAGCTTTCAACAGCAGATGAAATAAGCTTTGACCGTGAATAAGAAGGAGCAGTTAAAATCTGATCTGGGTTTGGCAGACCAAAGACATGAGAGTATTAAGAGAGGGCAAGTCTAGGTCTGTAAACAAGAATGCTGTGCTTTCTCTGTAGAGACCCAAATGAGAGACTCCTTCTTCCTGCATGGGGTGGCTGTACAGATCTGTACTTTTGCCTTTGCTCCACTATAGATAGCACATTTTAATAATTTTATATAAGAAAAAAAATTTAAATAGTTTGAGAAAAGTAGCTGCATTAGACAGAATTTTAAAATAGTTCTTTCACCTCCTGTCTGTGTGGAGACCACTCTTGAACAGGAAGCGTCCTGCCTTGCATGGGACTGCACTGTCCTCCCAGGTAGGTTCATCTCCAGTGTACTGAAGAAGTCTGTAATGCTGATTCTTTTCACTGTTTAATGTCTTTACAGCTGCGTGGAGTTTTAACTAGGCATAAACTGGAAATACTTGATGTATTTAATTCGATTTAGTAAGTTTTGACATACAAATACATATGTGAAACAGCAACATTTTCTTGTACCTTTTTGCAATCTCTACCTACCATTCTTGCTCTGTGGTCCCCAGGCAACCATGGGTCTGCTTCCTGTCACTGACAGAGTTCACAGATCTCAGAATTTTGTATAAATAGAATCATACAATATATGCTCTTGTGCATGGCTATTTTCTCTCAGCATAACCATTTTAGAGCTCATTCATTTTCATCATGTATTCTTTTTGGTACAAAATAGTACTCCCTTGTATAGATACACAGCATTTTATATCCAATCACCTGTTGGTGGACAGTTGGGTTGTTTCAGTATTCACATATGACAGCTAAAGCTGCAGTGTACATTCGTGTGCAAGTCTTTATTTGGATATTTGCTTTAAATTGTTTGTTTTCTTCTGGATATAAGTCCTTTATCAAATACACTATGTGAAATATTTTCTCCCGCTCTGTAGCTTGATTTTCGTTCTCTTTACAGTGTCTTTCCGAGAGTAGGAGTTTTAAAGTTTTGTTGAAATCCAGTTTATCCATTTGCTCCTTTATGGATCATGTTTTCGGCCTCATGTCTAAAATATTCTGGCTTATCCCAAGATCACGGATGTTTTCTCCTAACATTTTTGCTTTCTATAGAAGCTTTTTTTATATTTAGGTCTGTGATCCATTTATAATTAAATTCCGTATAATAGATAAGGATCAGTTTATTTTTCACATGTGAGTAGACAATTGTTCCAGCATCGTTTACAAAAATGACTATCTTTCATCAGTAAACTGCTTTCGCATTTTTGTTGAAAATCAATTGCTTCTATTATATATGTAAGTCAGTTTCTGGATTCTCTATTTCAACCAAGTGTTAGATCAGTTTATCTATATGCAGTATCACCTTTTTTGATTACTGATGCTTCATAACATCTTGAAATTAGGCAGTATTAGTCCTCAAAATTTGTTCTTCTTTATCAAAATTGTTTTGAATATTCTAGATCCTTTACATTTCCATGTAGATTTCAAAATCAGCTTTCGGTTCTTATTACAAAGCCAATTGGGATTTTGATTAAGAGTGAATTAAATCTATAGATGAAATTGAGAGAGACTAACCTCTTAAAATTATTATCTTCCTATCAATGAACATAATATTTTTTCTGTTTATTTAAATCTTTAATTTCTCATAGTAATGTCATGTTTTTATTTCAATTTCTGATTATTCATTGTTACTGTATCAAAATGTAGCTAACTTTTATATTGAAATCTTATCCCGCCACCTTACAAAACTCACAAAATACATAATAGTGTCTATTATTTTGTAAATTTCACAATAATTTCTACATAGATGACCATGTTGTCTCCAAAAGAGGGGAGTTTTATTTATTTGTGTCAAATATACATATATTGTAATTTCATTTCTTCTTCTATTGTGCTGGCTGTAATCTTCAGTACAATGTGCAATTCAAATGGACATTTTCTTGATCTTAGGTAGTAAGCATCTAGTGAAATTTTTCATCGTTAAATACAAAGTTAATTATGGCATTCCGTAGATGCTCTTTATCAGTATGAAAAAGTTTGCTCCTATTCAGTGCCCTATGAATCACAATTTTTTTTTCATTCTAACCGATGGGAGCAGACACAGTTCTTGACTCTGTGTGAGCTCAGGGCCACGTCTTATGAAAAAGATGAAAATCCATATGAAATTCCATTACTGGATTGAGGACGTTTCCTTCTACTCCTCAGTTGTTGAGAGTTCTTATCAGGCACAAATTTTATCTGATGCTTTTTCTATCTTTTTTGATGTTATTGTGTGATCTTTCTTTTTTATCCTGATTATATAGTAGATGGTGCTGGTTTTTGATATATTCCCTCTACAAAGTGAACATGCTTCCATGGTGGGAACGGGCCCCGAAGCACGTACAGGCACAGCGGGCAGCAGCGATGGTACTGGTGAGTGATGTGTGGCTGAGGTATGAGAAGGAGGCTGGCTGCTCAGATGCCATGAAGTCGTTAGCGATATATTCATTGCAGTAAGTGATGAGTGACAATTTTGCCCTCCACCCTGCAGCCAGGTTGTGGCTACTTCTGTGCATGCCATTGTCACAAGTGCAAAGGCAACCTATGAGAGCAGCTTAGTCTAAACCGCATAGTTAGGTGAGTTTGAATTTCATTTCATTTTTGTAAGTTTTAGGTTTACTGTTTTCTCAGTGAAATAAAAAGGATCTGAATCTGATATACAAACACTAGGCCCATGACTATATCGAAGTTTAGAGATCCTGTTTCTTCTCAGTAAACTTATCCTTTGCTTTTTATTTTGATGTTATTGTGTGATCTTTCTTTTTTATTCTGATTATATAGTAGATGGCGCTGGTTTCCTCTCTCGCTGAGCCAGAGAAATGTGTTTCCTTTAGAAGTTGTAGAGTTAACACAATACTGTCAACAGAGATTAATTATGCCGCTGTCTCTCCTTCTATTCTAACCCCACCTGCTATTCCTTATGTCCCCCACAAAGAAGCCACAGAACGGTGAGAGGTGTGCTCATGATCTGTCACTGGAATTCAGAATGAATTTCTCCATATAACTGCGGACTGTGTGGCATTAAAATACTGCTTTCAGTGCTTTGTATTGATGCATTACAGTTTACATTTTTAAAATTCTGTTTTTCTTGGAATCTACTAAGTTCTACTGCTATTTCTCTTGGGGAAATGTACAGTATACTTCCAATGACTAAATGATAAAGGGATTTCTAGAACCTAACCCATTTGTAAGTTGGAGACAGTCTGAATATTGTATTGGTACATAATGTTAATACATAGGTGTCCTGTAGCATAGATTTAACAGTATGTAGAAGCATTTGAAATGGCAATGAAAAAATAAACTCGGTTTCTTGTGCAGCAAAATGAAACTTTTAGGGGAAAAAAATTGCAGACTGCTACTGAACTCTCTGAGACAGCTAAAGTTGAAATTGATTCTGGCAAGGCCATTACGGGGGTAATTGTCCAAGAGAATGTTTTCTTACACAGGAAATTAGAGACAGGGAAAACATTATTAAAAGTAAAAATTTGTAGATTTTTGAGTCTGCCAGAATGTGTATCAGCTATTGCATCCCCTTATGGGATTAACGCCTAAATTGAATTTTAGTTAGCATTTAAGCTGCATTTCAAGTCGAAAAAACTTCAAGGAGAAAAAAGGCAGAGAGATTCAAGATGTTGTTGGATACAGTGAAAGCCCCCCCATTACATTTTTAAGAAGTTACACAAAAAGGTAAAACAAGGGGATTTATTGCTTATATTAGATGAAAGATCAAAATGTTTTGATCGGTGCTTTTGAAAAATCTGGTCATGATTATGCACCAAAATTTACCATATGTACGTGATTCTAGAAGTTAGATATGACAAGATATGAAAAATATCTGTCACTAAATCCTATGATTAAACTCTGCAGAATTGATTCCCTAATTAGGAAGGGGAGCATGTGAGTCTATGACTTGTGTTTGATATGTATGTCCTACTAAGAGTGTGTGTATTTTGAGGAGAGAGGAGTGGCAGAATTAAAAACAATTTGACTAAAACGTTCTTGAATATCTGAATTGCTATGATCATTCATTTTAATTAATTTTAATAAGTTATTGACTATACCTATAGTCCTTTAGATTTTCATTTTAAAATGCAGCTTTATTGACACTACAGTTTTTACCTCTCTGCATTAATTTAAGGGAATAGTGATTATACTCTGTCATGTAGCTAGACATTTTTGGACAAGACATGATCTACATTCATTAACAGCTCATTTATTTACCATTATAAATTTTGCATAAGTGAATTTTCCAAATAAGCGAAATTAAATCTATGAAATTTTTATTTCAACCATTTTAATGGAAAAGGCTCAAATTTCCTCATTTCTTTAAGAACCTATACTTAAATTTTTTTTTTAAATTAAAAAAAAAGAACCTATACTTATGAAGATTCCAAGAGTCGAGATTATTGTGAGAAGGAGATCGTGATGTTTTGTGGACAGGAATTAGATTATAATGTGCACTTTAAGTAATGTACAATAAAGTGATACTTTGATCTAACATTTAAAGATGAGGATGGTCAATCTATAATGTTAAATAGCAAAAGAAGGGTATAAAGCTGTATTTGTATCACCTCAATAATTACATGTAGAGTATGCACAGAAAAATATGAACCACATCAAATTGGGAGTAAGAGTTCTTTTGTATGAGGAATTAAAATGTTTATTTTTTCTTCAAATCTTTTTTTTTAGATTTTCTACAATATACTTTTTGAATATAATTAGTTTTTTTCCAAGGCTTATTGGATTTTAAATTTATATGGTAGATATTCTCTTTATCTCTTATTACATGATTCCTGGTACATATCAAGCAATGAATAAATGTTTTTATATGAATAATACATGATCAAAGAACATTCATTCATTTATTCATTTTTGCATAAAACATTCCCTTAAAAATTCCAAAAGCATTTCCATAAACATGCTGTCTGTGAACTATTTCACTTAAGAGAAAACTTTCTTATAGATTTCTTATACAGACTAAGATTTTTCGTAAAGATGAACTCATTATCAGGAGGCAAAGGGCCCACTAGATTTAATATGGATATCTTCATCTCATATTTACACTCCACAGCATAGAGTAAGGAATATACTATTTAAAGTTTCTAGCCAGAGTAAACCCTGACGATGTATAACTAACAGCCCCAAATCTCTGTCAAAATTTGGTTGTCTGCCTTGCTACCTACATTAATCTTGTGAATGAAAAACTATCCAATTAGTGTAAAGTTCCATGGAATGAACTATTTTCTGTACTACTTTTCCTTCAATTCATTGTGAATAATCAAAAGACAGCAAGAAAAGAGGAAAGAAAATCACCTTGGCTGAAATGCTTTATGGTGCTTCCTGGGTAGTCACACTTAACCTTTGAGCTCATTGAGGACTGGTGACCAGTGACAGCAGGGTTGTCACTTCTTTGGCTGTAGCTGTCAGATCAAACTAACTCAGAGGCCATTTGGACCCTCATGTCACAGTTCCACCTGGAGTCGTGTGTTCTAGTACATGGGGGCAGAACTGAGCAGTGGTTTCTGGACGTGCCCTGGAGGTTTGACACACTGATTCCTTTAACTGCATTCTTAAGCAAAATACTTAAGCTCTCAGTAGCTCAGTTTCCTCATCTATAAAATATGCTAATATTAGGATCTACCTTATTTAAGCCTTTGAGCAGATTAAATGAGATAAATCATGCACCATACCTAACAGAGTTCCTAGGTTATTTGAAGGTTAAAGAAATATAATTGTTGTTATTAGCTTTTCCTTATGATTAATAATTAACCCAACTCTGAATGTAAATATTTATAAATTCTTCATAGGCCAAAAATGTCAGAGGAGAACAGCAAGTCTGAGATTATGATCCAGAGTAGGGGTCCTCAAAGTATAGCCAATAGGCTAATCCAGTCTACTGCCTCTCTATGTGAATAAAATATTTTTGGAACGTAGGTCACCCATTAATTTACATAGTCATTGCTTTTTGCTACAACAGAAGGATTGAGCAGTTGCAACAGAGACTAAAACTACAGGCAAATAAAGCCGAAAACATTTACTATGTAGTCCTCTTCAGAAAATATTTGTCACTCTCTTGCCCAGATCATAAAGAGAATAAAAGGAACCAGAGAAACAGTCCTTTAGGGAGCTAAAGGAAATGCAATACTTAAAGAAATACCCTGATTCACAATTAACCAGAAAAAAAGTAGTAGTAAACACTATAGAAGCAGGAGATTATCTAAACAGAGAAATCGCAAGGAATAAACAGAATTTGGCTTAGGTGAGGCTAAGGAGAGGGCTCACATTGCAGGGAAAGGGGGAAAAATGAAAGTAAGTAAACATAAAGTTTCTTATTATCAACAAATAAAGTGAGAAATCCATTCTTTGTTCTATATGTGTCCGTGTGCTAAGGCGATAATAAAATCCTTGCAGAGACATACAAATCAATGATGTAGGCAATTCTTAAAAATGTGTGTGTGTATGTGTGCACATCAAGAATGTCGATGCTAACTATATAATGACTAAGGCAACTAAGGCAGAAAAAATAAAACCTGAGGAGTGAAAAAAATTAGTTTTCTGATTAGCTAAAAGTACATGAAAAGCTTGGGGGAAATATAGGAAGATATGCAAGGACATCTAGGATACTGAGAAAGTTAACAAGTCGATGATGCTCTGGACTAAGTGGCATAGTCTTTGGGAAGCTCAAGGCCATAGTCTGTTCCCAGTACAAAATGTCACATAAAACATCAGGCCATAACTACTTTCCTAAGGAAGAAATCACTGACTCCATAGGATATAGTTGCCAAAGCCAAAAAACTTCTCATCCCTTCCTCCTGCAGAGGGTTGGCTACCCATGTATGCAGGCACCAAACGCTAGCATCTAAATAAACATACAAAATTCATTTGAGTCTGTAAAGTTTAAGTCTGTACACCACATCAGTCATAATTACTATAAACTGTCTATCCTCTCGTGCCTTGGCTGGAGACAACAGAATAAGGGCAGGCTGTTCAGTGACCTGGTGGCTTGAACAGAGCTTCTAAGATCCCTCAAGTCCTCATTCGACTAATCACATGGCACAGACTTAAAGTGGAGTCACACGTGGAGGCTCACGTTTACATGCCCTTTGGTTGCCTCTGTATCGCCAGAAGTGGTATAGAGAACGATCACCTTTCTCCTTCCTTCGGACTGTGTGGACTGTTTTTTCATCAGTCTTTGGTAAAAGACTAAGTACTGCAGGGAGCAACTTATACGTTAAACTACGATAATGGAATCAAAACAGACATATTACTAGCTACTGTCTCCAGGGAAGGAAATTCTTACCATGTACTATGCTCAATTTTGGAACCAGTGGATACCTGCTGAGACATAAGGTTCACTAGATTTATTCTGCACTGACACTCTGAATCGTGTGATTTCTTCATTGATGCTGTTTCATGGTTCCATCATCATTACAATGCACTTGGGAGAGAGACTTGGGAGCGGTATATGGCAGCGCTGCTCCGTCGCACATATGGTTGGATACATCAAAAGCAGTGAGGGATGCAAGGTTGAAATTAGCTTAGTTTAGACTAAAACATTATTTCTATTGGACGCAGAGCAAGATGCACAAACTAAGGATTCCTGAAGAATTTTGTTACTCCTTTTCAATCTGGAGGGTAATAACCATGGTGCCCCTATTATTGAATTCTGGATATTATAACAGTTTTCAAATTGTAATTTTAAGCCCAGAAGCTTAAAAGAAAAAAAGACTGAAAAAAAAGCAAATTAATTAAAATGTTAAGATTTGTTTTCTTTGGGTAGTGAGAGTATAATTTTTCCTCTGCTTTGCAAAGTTTTTCTAAGAAGTCTATGTATTCTTTCATAGTGGAGAAAACATATAATAAATTGCATTACATTAGTTTATCTAATTTCTTCTAGCATATTTGGAAAAAAAAGAAAGAAAGGGAAAATTAGCTTATTTCCTGATATGACAGATGGATGTCTGGGAACTACATTTTAAAAATGATTTTAATAAATGAGAGTAGGCAAAATAATAACATTTTTCTGGCATTTAAACCTAATATAAATGAGTAAAAAAAGACACAGCTCTACCTTAATGAAATATTTCTGCCAAAAAATCATTCATTTTTATTTGTCATGTGCATAAATGAATGTTATCCCCCCAACTCCCACCGTTAGTTCTACTTCTGTTTCCCTCTTGCCATTTTTATCTTTCTCTTTCTCCCCATCTCTGCTTTTATTATGCAGATCTAATGACAAGCACAATTGTTCAAATACATTAAAATATAGATGCTTGTCTTTGGAGGTAACAGTCTTTACCATTTTGTACATTTATTTCTCATCTTGCTTCCTATTCATAAATTATATATGTATGAATTATTCTATATTATTCATTAAAATTAGGCACAAAGTATCCTAATTTGACAAACAGGTAGTAACTAGGACATACTTGCCATTAATGAGAAGTTTTTTGATATGTCTACATTCCAATTCAACATTTAAAGACACATTTCTAAGTGTATATATGCTAAGATGTGTATTTTAGGCCATTATAAGTACCATAAGTACAAAAATTGCTGTGTCTAAAACAATTTGTACTTTTGCATTTGCAATTTTCTTGGTCTATTATAAACAAATGCACATTTTATAGAGCACATTTAAATGCATTATTCCCATGCTTAAAAATGTACTCTTTTTAAGAAGGGCATTAAAAGAGATGTTAATGTAGCCATCCTACTAATTTCACACAGGCAAAGGGTAAATCGCTTGAAGATTGGAAATTCAAATAGAATATCCTGTGTTGAAAAGATATATAATCCTGTAGTTTTAGTACAAGTAGTGAATCAGCCAGGCTGAGCATGATACTATATAGAATGAATATGATCAAATAAAAATGATGATCTACAATATAAAGTCCTGTATACTTCCAAGTCAGAGACATTAGCGTTCCATGTTGTTTCCCTCTAGCACCCCTACTGGGGTGTGTTTCTCACTGAGTTTCTTACTGATTCCTATCCTCCACTTTTCACCTTGCCTACAAATTCCCAATTTTTCCCCCTTGGGAATATTTAATCAGTTTACATAAAAGATCTGTTTAAAAACTATGCTTGGCACCGAAAATCAGTAAAATATTATTAATTTAATATATTCAATGTTAATTCCCTGGAAATAGTGGAACTCAACCACATTATGATTATATAACCTTATCTCAGCTGAGCTTCTTCCCGCCTGCAAACTCAGCCCTCCTGGAGCTGGAGATGAATCCTGCGCTGAGCTGGGCAAACAGAAGGTTCTGGGCTCAAGCACGCCTCTTCATGTCTGCAATATCTAGTGCGCCACCATGAGCTACTACGCCCTTTGGAAGCCACCTCTGATGAGCCCTTGGCTGGTTTTCTTGTTCCTGGGTCCATCTGTGCCTCAATAAACTGCCCAGAGTCCCTTCCAAGAAAGGAGTCGTGGCTTATTTCTCCTGCCAATGATCCGGGGATGGAAGTTTGCTCTGAGTCTGCTCTCGATTTACTTTCTAAACTCCCTGACTCTGAGCAGGAACCTAAACTTTCCTGATTCCTGGGACAGCTGCTATGTATGAGGCGACTGTCTTGAGCGTCATCCATGCCTTGCCATTCAATGCTTCGGAGACCAAATTGGCCTAACTGGTCACATCTCTTTGTTACCTGTATCTAGTTGTCGCCCCCAACACCACAGTCCTATCCCCAGCAGCGTGCCCATTCCCTTGACTCAACGTGACTCGGCTGGCCTCTTCCTGGTGTCTACTGGATTCTTGGCTCCTTCTGTGACCTGGAAAATTCCAGAGTGCCGTAGTGGTTATTTTTTTAGGCCCAGGAGTGTGGCAGTTGAGGAACAACTAGAAGTCTTACAGCATTCATTCTGAAGGCTTCAAATCGTATGGATTTTCCCCCTCCATTAATTTTGTTCTGAATCTGTAAATGCCATCTAGGATTCTTTAAAAGTTTTCTCAATCAGTGTTTGTGGTTTGAAAAATACTCCAACTTGCCTTAGTGTTGGCTGTTGAGAGAATCGATGCTCGGTTCTTTGTTCCGCTACGCATCACCTGAGAGGCGCTTCTGTTTGTGAAGGCACAGAAAGCGTTATTTCTAGCAGATGAGCGGATTGAGAAGGTCGCCTTCGCAGGCCCAAATAAAACAGAAACTGGAGAATATTGAGACTGCTGGAGATGGCGTGTTCTGGGAAATCATTTGTGCTCTTTCAATACAAATTTTACACACACACACGAACACAGGCACACACACATCTACACCCCGTATCCATACGTACATATTTGCCTGAATTTGTAAGCGAGCTGTCTCCACCTTCCCATAGGAAAGGGAGCTGGGGCCTCAGCAGGGGTAAATGAGCTTCCTGCAGGTTTAAGAAGCTGTTTCTTGATCCAAACCGGGGTGCCTGAACAGTTCCGATAATGAAATGAAATGAATTTTCGACTGTATAGAAATGCTGCTCAGCCGACCCAGATAGGCATCTCCATTGTTGCTCACAGACAAAATGAGTTCATCACAGATGTGCCGTCTCTTAAAAGTCTTCCTCCCATGTTATTTCAAGCAACTCTGTCTCTCTGAGTGGGTCCTTCACGAGGTTATCCACGTCTGAGTCGCAGGAAGTGGGACCAACCTGCCTCCCACCTTTCCATTTTTCAGCCTGGCCGTACTGCTGGAGGGATGTGGTTGGAGGGAGGCCAGAGCCAGCTCTTGTGGGTGAGCAGCAGCCCAGCAGCCCACCTGTGTACGCAAACACACACTCTCCTGTACCTGGATGAGGTGAGAATCTCCTGATTAGAAAGATCTATTTACTTTCCTGTTCACATTTGTGAGCCTTTCCAAGTTCCTGAGTTTGAACACAGAAGAAAATTAAATTTCTGTGATTAAATGTGACTATAAGAAAGCTAAATAGCAAATTGAGAAAAACTTGCAATAAATGATAAAGATTTATTATTATTATTATTTTTTACAAAAAGAGAACTTAACCAGCCACTGAGAAATAAGGAAAATCTTCATTCCTCAATCTCTTCAAGCTGTAGAGAGAGCAGGAGCCAACAATTCACAAAGGATAATATGTAATTGGTCAATAAGCACATAAAAAAATCTCTACTTGCCGCAGTTATATTTTTATAATTTAAAACTATAATAATTTTAGTTGTTTAAGATGAAATAAAATATCTAATGCTTGTAGGTTGGATAGTGTCATGAAATTTCTTTGAAAGGTCAAGTGGAAGTACAAATTGGTTTTATTATTTTATAAGTCAATTTATTTCATTTGCACATTCATTTATCCAATATGTGAAAAATTTTAATAATATGATAAAAGTTCACCTTAATATGGTAGTCATTCTAGACATTAAAATATAACATATATGCTTTATAAAATATATAATTTTAACGAGTAAATTTGTAGGAAAAATGCATCAAAATATGAGTGGCAGTTAAAAACATTATACACTTATATAGGTGGCTTTCATTTTTTCTTTTCCTTTCTTGTGTTTTCTTCACTTTCTAAAATGATCACCACAAAAAATATATGAAACACTATATACTTGTGTTTAAAAATGTACTTACCTACTATAGTTCTCTTGGTAAGAAGCTTTAATACTAGCTGTCTGAATAGTTGTTTTAACTCCACCTATATTTAAATGGAGACAGGCAAGGACTTTCTGGCTACGGCAAGTCAAGTCTCTGTGTATGAGTTATGGAGCAAAAGAGTCATACATGTACTGTCTGCCTCATCGCTCTGTAATTACATGTAATGTTGTAAATCCTGCTATTCAGTTTTCCCTGGTATATATTTTTGTTTAAAAAGAAACCAGCAGCATATTTCATTATACAAGGTGCCTCAATCTGCATTTTTAGAAAATGTACTGGATTTCAAAACACGGCTTCTGTTTTAGTGCTGCAGTCTTTCGTTTGGTGAAGTCACAGGCATCCGCTGTCCTTCACTACAGGGTCCACACATAGAGTGGGAGTGTTGCCTATCCTGTAGTTTATAATGTATTGCATAGCTCCAAGCCTGAGGAAGTCACCTGGCCCAGATGAGATGCCCCGTGTGCCCCATACTGACTAATGCAGAAAGCGCCTCTGTTTATGAGGATGGACTGACAGACAGCCCACTGTTTCCAGAAGGTCTGATATGACCCTCACTCACCCAGACTCTCTCACTCACACAAGTGACCACTGATGCAGATAGGGGACCAGTTCACTGTATCCTCTCGATTTTGGAAAAAAAGTATCCATCTTTTATTACACATCTCGACTGCAATGAAGTTCTGTATTTCTTTGCAATTAAACTAATTGTTTCACTTACACGAGTAGCTCTCTGACCTGGTTTTGATATCAGTGTAAATCTCTTGATTTTCTTTTTTTTTTCTTCTTGATTTTCATTTGTCAGCATGATGGTCACTTCGTTTTGTGTGTATATCACATGTATATATGTATTCATACATACAGATGTTGTTGGATAGTTTATAAAAACTTGAGTTAATTCTACAGCAGTCTCCTAGTTGATAACAGTCCCATTATATAAAGACCGGAAACTAGTCTTCCCAGAAGTTAAATAACTGCCCATGATCACAAAGCTACAAAAGACTAAGTTGTAGAACTGGGTCTTAGCTCCAGCTCTAACGTTGACTACCTATCTGACATTGAAAGCATTACCTAATCTCTCTGTGCCTCTTTCTCTCTTTCCATGACCTCTCTTTCTCCAGAAAGCTTCTAGAATTATTTAGATGGTAAAGCTTACAAGAGACAAAGGCAGTAACTGCCTGACCTCTTATAAACTCAGCTCCCACTAAGGACCTGCCACTTCAGCTACATTATGGGCGAAAGCAATAACTGAGTGCATGAATTTCCCACTTACTAGTTTCACAGAGTGGTTGACTACCAATTTAACCCTTTCCAAACTCCTTAGAAGCCACCTACTTTAACTTTCAGGTCTTTGCTTTCACATTTGAAGATGAGAGTCAAGTCCACTCACTCCTGAAATAAGTGATACATGCACTTTGTAGAAACTACCATTGATATATATTTTTAAATGAAACTTAAGAAAAACTCAGCTTTTGCCATTCGAAGCAGGAATTTTTTTAGTTTATGTTAGGAAAATAATCTTGAAAGCTAGACTTGTGTTAAGTAGATAAGTTTTTGTTTTATTACTCTTAAATTCTATTAGCTTCCATTAACCTAACCAGAAAGAGGCCTGGTAATCCAGAGAGTATTATAGTATTTTACTGCAAGCAAAAGAATGAGGAAGGGTCATGGGGAAAGATTTAGGTCCTAGATAAGGGAAAACACCAGTAGATTAATGGGAGTCTTAAAGCAGGAAATCCTAGGCAGAGGCCTTCAAATTAGGTTTGAAAGATTTCACAGAAATAGCTTAATAGATAACCAAGACTCCTAAATGATTAACGAGTGAACATGCTTGCAGAAAACCCTGAAGTTCCTTGTGCTTATCGGGATGACTTGGGAATATTTTAAAGTAAGACAGTGGGCCAGCAGAAGTCTGGTCAGAACAAGAGGCTTTTGCATGCAGGGATTTGGCAACTGAAGTTGAACGACAGGCATAAGAATCCCCAAAATAAGATGCCAAGAGACCAGATGAAAGCAGAGCACTCCACCAGGCCCCAGTCTGGGGGACGGACCAGACTGTCACCAGCAGAGATCTGTGAATATCTGCAGACATCATCTGCTATGGAAATGGCCAACCATTTACTCAAAAAAGACAAAACCATCAAATAAAGATACTTTGAATTTAATGATTCTCAAGCAAAGTTAATTCCAGGCATAAAATTGAACTTATTTTCCCGATATTCAGAAGGTAGAATTTTATTTGGACATAGTATTAAATCAGTTGTATGAACTAAGCAATATATATCTTCTCACATTTGAGTTGTTGGTGAGTGTGAATTTTTAAGGAGTTTTTTTTGTTTTGCTTTGTTTTGTTGGTGTTGGGGATTGAGCCCCTTTAAGCAGTTTTATTTAGACATATTTTGCCTACTCTAAAGTTCAGCTATTTAACTGGTTTGTATGATTGAATTTACAAAGTTGTACAACCACCACTTTAATTTAATTTTATGACATTTTCATTCTCCGTAAAAGAAAACTGACACTGATTGAATGGAAAATTTTGATCCTATTACATAAAAATAAAGAAAAAACTTTGAAATTACAAAGGTAGACCGGAGGAGGAAATATTCATAAGATCCAGGGGCACTGGGTCGTAGGCAGACAAGACCGAGGAACAGAGGCCTGTCAATGCGTTCTGTATCCCAGCTGCTCTCATGTATTCTCTCTATTCTGTAATCTGCCTGGAAACCAGATTTCTAGGTTTTTCCAGAGTTGCTCAGCAACACCTTGGCAAACCTCTTGAAGCGTCGGTTACAGCCATCCTCAGGCACTTGCTTGATTCTAACCCCAGCACTCAGCTGGACACTTCTATATCACCTCCTGGTGGCTTGGAACGTCTGTGTTCAGAGGTGAATATGAAGCTTCAGGGAAGCCGTGGTGCCAGTCCTGTGGGATGGCTCACACGCCACCCTTCTCACTGCACCTTGCCATGTCTTTCATAACTGTGGAGATTAGAATTCTGAAAACAACCTCTCAGCTTCTCTCGAAAGTAGCCTCCTGACATGGTTCAGGATAAAAAAAAAAAAAAGATGCCCACTAAAATCTTGTAAAAAGAGAAAGTGGTAAAAGGAGGGGGGGAGGGAAATGCTTCTAGAAGAAAAACCCCTCTACAGCGCAGCACTTCCCTCTCATTCTATTGGCCCATTTCCCCTTTCTTTCCCCATCACCAATGTGATATTTCGAACTGCAACAGTCAGCTAGTGATGATGCGAGGACAGCAATGAAGACACAGTTTCCACACTAAGAATGGCAAAGTGGAAAGCTAGAGTGATCTGGGTCTTTGCTGATGCTGACCTTCCCTGAAATTCATGAGACAAATAAAAGCATTTCCTCTGCTGTTTGGTTTGCTCTTCTTATGGCCAGCCCCATTTCAACATAAGAAAAGTGTCGTCAGCTGAACATATACCCTAAATGGTATTTACCTATTCGCCTGCCTCTCTCTCCATTTAAATGTATTAATCCATTCACCGAATATTTATGAATCATCTATTAGACAATAGAGACTCTCGCAGATGCTGGAGAGAAAGTGATAGACTAAAATCCCTGGGGATAAACTCCTGGGAATATTTTACCTTCTGGAAATTTGAGCTCTGGAAAGCCTCTCTCAGCTGAGCCTGCCCTTCATTCAAAATGCGTGACCTTGTGAAATCACCCAATTCACAGAGTAGAGGGAAACTGAACGAGGGTTTCTGCTTTGAGTGTTTTGTCTTGTTTCACAAACCAAGTTATAAGCAACTTGTGCTTCTTTTATGCTTCAGTCTTTTTCGTTTTGGTTTGCGGGGGCATTTTTATTTTGGGAGGTTCTTTTGTTTGCATTTGGTCCCATTTTAATAAAGTCTGTTAGCTGACTCATTTCTTGGCCAAAGGAAACAACTTGCAAAACTTTAGCCACTACCTCACCTTCTTCTACCATATGGCCTTCAAGGAAGGTCAGTACAGATCAGGTCACTTGCATTTTTAGTCACTCTCTACTGTCTCTCTGGTTTATATATCCTATACAAGTTGGATTTATTTACATTGTTCCTGGTTGACATTTAGTTGTACGACCTGTCTTTGGGTAGATTCCTGTAAATTTCCTCAGACTTCATGTTTCCTTTAAGCTATGTTTCAGCACAGAGCTTCCTTTGTTCACAAGAATTCTGATAATGTCTCCCACAGCTGCACACGACCTGTACAGCAATGTGTCTGTCACCTGTCCAGGAAGAGGGAGACGTGTGTGGTTTCCAAACGGCTGCGGCCCAGTGTAAGTGAAGAGAAAGTCTTATGTTAAGGAGATTTTAGTTCCTTGACGCCAAGACATTTGCAAGGCTGAACCAGAAGTAATGTGAGTGTGAAGAGGAATGTATTTGTTTTGAGCACATGAAGCATGGCAGCTCAGTATACGAAAGCCACCTACAAAATTCAACAGTGATTGACTATTACCACATTATAATCTAACCTCATATTGCAAAGATTCCTCATGTAAATGGTTAGAAAAATCTGTAGGCAATTATTGTTAATAACAAGCAATTTGCAGCATCCAGAGATCACAAAAACCTGCTACAAATTAGTAAACAGTATCATTCAAAGCTCACTACCATGAGAGAGAAGCACAGAGAGGTTAAGCAGTCTGACAAAGAGTCCACAGCCAGTCACAAGGCCCAGCAAATCTACAAGAGGCTGAAAGTCATGCATAAGCGCCCCAAACCCCAGACCATAGCACCCTCAGGGACAGTGTTGCCCTCTGCTATCTTGCCTTCCCACACCACCGGCTCATCAGAGTCTTCTTAACCTTCAAAGAGTTGAACAAATATACTCAAAGGCATCAGAGTGGTTAGATGGAAATGTTGGGATTTGAACACCTGCATGAAAGTAATGAGCAAAAGAGAACTGATGGAAACCAATTATTCCCCCAAGTAGCAGATTATTTTAAGCAGTATATAAGCAACTACATGTTGTTCACTTGGGCCCCAAAAAGTCTTCATTCTTATCTTTCATTTTCTCTGTCAATAGATCTCCTCTGTAATTTGTCCCAAGTTAGAGAAATCAACACACTGAAAATAAAAATGAAAAGTAATTTCATATAGAAACAAAGGAAAGATGTTCTTGCTACCTTTTGGAGAAAAAAAAAATTAAATCCTGCAAGACAGATCCATTTATGGAGGATATATGATGACTGTAGGACATGAGGCATCTTTTGGGGAGCCCCAGGTGATATTTTTTTAGATAGGTGACCTTGACAGTTATGGCAGTGGATGTTGCATATAGCATTATTTGAGGGAAGGAGCAAGAATAGCTTGGGGGATCGTCTTTCATTTGTACAATGGGAAATAACTTATTGCATTTTAAGTTTCTGTTGTCAATACAAGTCATTTTTGAGTTGCAGGAAATACAGTAACTTTCCCTAAGGAGTGCCGCCCTCCCCTTGTCCCTTGCAGGCTAGGCCAGCTTATTGAATTCTGGGGATTTAGTAGAGTTAGCATGGGGATCTTTTCATACCAGATATCTGACTCTCCTGCTTCTCCACTTGCCAAGTCTTTTGTCGTGAGGCTACTCATATTATCTAATTCCAGAAAACTTTTGAGCCCAAGATCCAGTACATGAAATTGTTCTCAAGTTCACCATTCTCCAAGACATTCTCCTGGACATTCTTCTGGACAATTTGGGCCAGCCAGTATAACCCAGTACAGTGCAAAAAACTCTATGCTAGGGTGTGAGGATGAAGAAAGGAGTGAGACACGGTCTCATCCTCGAAGAGCGTGCAGTCGTCTTCTCTAAATACCCACTGTCAAAAGTGTCTATGCCATGCTGTGCTCTTCAGGTAGACATGGCCTTCATTTTTATATAACTTTTTAAGGAAGGCTGTCTTGTGTCTCTAATGACATTGCCAATTCTTCAAGGCCAGTGATGTTTCCCTTTTGTTCTTTGAAGCATAATTCAAGGCTCATAGTCATTGCTTCCCTTTAAGTATTTTTAGTCGATCAATCAACAAAAGCCTATTAATTTATCCTAATGGGAAGAATTAGATTAGATTCCTGATTCTTCACTCTAGCAATTTGTCTTAGGAGCTCTTATCTAATGGAGCAAATATGATAATCACAAGAGATCAAAGTTTTATAACTATGCACTGAAGATTGGCAATTTCTACTGTATTACTGTGTTTAGCTCAGTGATTAGAGTGCTTGCCTTGCAAGCACAAGGGCCTGAGTTCGATCCCCAGCACCACAAAAGAAAAAAAAAAAGATTTAGAATTAACTTGCAATTTCAAAGCATTCCTACCAGTCTTTCCTTCTCACTAAAATTATCTGGACTCTGTACAATGAGCATTGGATGACTATAGTCAAACCAAGCAGAGGTGGCACATATTTGGTCCAGTAAAATACCACCATTGATAAATAATGAGCTTCAGCACATCTTTCAAAAATGTTGCACAGGATGTTAATAATTTACTCTCAGGAAGAATGAGGAAAACAGGGGTTATTACCTCAGGGAACATCTCAGAGCCTTTGCCTGGTTTCTGTGCATTGAGAATTTCCAAGAGGACCAGATTGTCTGCAATAATTTGCAAAGACTCTTGAAAACAGGACTTATAGTTTCAAAATACCTTGTATGACCAGAGTTCCGTGAAACATAAATTGGCTAATCTAACAGATTTATAAGACATCGGATCTAGGCTTCATCATGCAACTCAGCTTCTTTGTCAAGATGAACATCTTTAGAAAAGATGTATCAGTAGAAAATAAATATCAGTTTTACACTGATAAAAAAAATCTTTACCCTCCTTACAGCCTGTATGACACACACATAAACCATCTGTCTAATTTGGTGCTGTAGAGCAGTGTATGCATAGCATGCTTGCTTGCATCTGTGGTTCCAGAGTCTCTGGCCATAGTAGCCTGTGTCTATAATTTTTCAAAATGATGATCGAGGAGTAATTAAATTAATTCCTCTAATATGAGGAAACACATGTAGCTATCAAGGTCTAGGCCTTGCAGATAATGCTCAACCACAGTGCTCTGCAGCATAAATGGTAACAGCAAATGCAGAGAAAAATCCTTACGGCCTCCCCAGGGAGCATGCCTTGTTTTCATGTTTTGAATTGCTTTTGTAACTGCCTCAATCTGCATCATGCGTAAGTCCCTATTTTTGCTGAAGAACTGACATCAAAGAAAAATATCTGGCAGGGTTCTTGCTTTTAACAACTTTCTTAATTAAACCCAAGAAGTTCCTTTTTTCCCCTCAAATTAAAAATGTATGTGTTCATCTAAAAGGACCATATACCCCTGATTTTCAGGATCTTCAAACCACACACCCCAATGTTTATTGTTTTAAAAACCGAACACACTCACACCTGAAATAACTACAAAGGCTCCCTTTCCAGGCCACGCACCAATCGGACCATGCCTGTCCCGAGCCACCGCTAATCGATCGCACGTGCTGTACACACAGAAAAGAACACGTTGCTGTACAGTTTCCTAATGACTTCCAGAATCGGGTCCTTCAGAACTCATGAATCACAACGAGCATGTGTCGAAGTTGTAATTAGGAGATTATGTCTCTTAATTTATATTTATTTTAAATATGGACTCTTTGGAAAGGAATGTTTTCCGAGGTTTTTCTACTCAAGGCATGGCCCTCAGCAGCAGCAGCAGCAGCAGAATGCTGTGGGAAGTTGGTAGAAACTCAAAACTAAGGCTTTGTCCAAACCTGGCAAATCAGAATCTCCACTTCAACACAAAGCTCAGGTGATTCTTCGGCCTATCAGAGTCAGAGAAGCCCTAAAATTTCGGAGCTCTTTAGTCAAATTTCCCTTTCTAGAGTTCTACAACTAGGTTTCTCTGTCCTGCAGAAATAAAAATGTAAAATTAAGTTGTGGTATTGTGTCAAGTGACACTAAGAAACTGGAGAGCTTTCTTCAAGATAAATACTGGACGTTGTAAAATGCAGAGCATGTGATTATTATGAACTTTCTCTAAGAAATCTTTTCTACCCAAAATTAAGC
This sequence comes from Hystrix cristata, assembly GCA_004026905.1. Lineage (NCBI taxonomy): Eukaryota > Metazoa > Chordata > Mammalia > Rodentia > Hystricidae > Hystrix > Hystrix cristata. Next base: position 4,269 of record PVJO010001696.1, on the reverse strand, counting down.
TTATTTATTTTGTTGTGGCTACGAAGTATAGAGGGCATATTGTCCTCATGTCACAGAGACTCTCCTGAAAGCCAATCATTTCTGCCTCAAGGAGGTAAGAAAAAGGTTTTTTTTTTTTTTTTTTAAATACTCTCCATTTTAAGCAGCTTCTTTTCAACCTCCCTTCCCACCAAATGGCTTTGATTTTTAAGAAAATATTATTCTAAGCCACGGTCTGGTATGGGCAGAACCTAAGTGATGGCTCACACTCTGAAGACAGCGAATAGTAGCAGATTATCAAATGCACTGCTATCACTCCCTAGACACGATATTTCTTCTTCACTGCTTATTTTTAAAAGTTCTGAGATTGATCCTAGTCTAGACAAGAGAGTCATTCACTGATTTGACAAAGCAAAGAGTTGAAAAGAAAGAAACATAAATAAAGAAAAGCTCTCAATTTTTAACAAACTTCAGATTTCGTTCATTTGTTTCTGTTTGATACCCTTTGAATTGGTCATCGTAGGAGACCCACACACCTTTAGTCTTGTTTCATTGCCATCACCATTAAAAATGTTTTCTAACTCACCCTTGAAAACAGCCCTCAAAATAACCTGCTGAACATCATAGGAAGATTTTATCCTCACTGGCTAATTTAAATTTTGTTGTTATTATTCCACCTGATATCTTACGATGTCTCTGACACTTACCTTCTAGTAATCTCAAACAATTTCTCTACAACTGGGAAACCACCTCTAAAATGTAGCTTGCATCATTTAATGGATGAAAAATTTGCGCCCAAGCTTTGTTATTCTAATAGAATTCCAAAGTAGTTTGGGCCAAAAGCAACATAATAATAGTATCAATATTCTCAGTTTCTTTTTGTGAAGATAGAAAATATTTGGACAGACAGAACTTACTCATTGTATGCAGAAATTCTGGTAGATTTTACAACAACTAATCAATTCAGTCATTCCGCTTCATCCCATGTTACTATAGAATTCATCAAATGTAGTATATTATGAATTATGTAACTGACAAATTGTCTAAGGTTTTTTCTCTCTCTCAAAACTTTTAATCTCCATTTTCCCTAAGATGTCTGTACATCAAGCCAGAAAATGAGTCCACGAGCTGTCCTAGTTTATCTACTATGTGATTAAAGTAGTGTGTGTGTTTGTGCGTGTGTATGTGTGGGTGTACATGTGTGGTACAGGTATATTTTTAAATGTACACACCACTTTGTCTATTTTTCCTGTACTCCCAAGTCAATCGTATCATTTTCAATAGATGTGTCTGTTTCCCTCTAGTAGCATGGTTATCTGAGAATTAATAGCGTTACATTAAGCTCCAAATTCATGGGAGGAAATTCTAGAACATTCCGACTCGACCAAAGAGATTAGGGCTATGTGACGTGATAACCATCAAGGGCACATTTCTCAAAGACGGGGCCAGGGTGGAATGGTTACTTGTAGCAGTGCAAGGTACCATGAGGTAAAGGGCTGAGTTTCCAATATGTCATAGAAATTCCTGTCCTATTACTGAGAATCCAAGAACCATGTCACAGTTGCAAAGGCCAAAAGCTGGTCAAGTTTGAGTAGCAAGAAATACCAGGGATGGCCTGTCAATCCCAACAGAGTCACCTAGCATCGGCAAAGTCATACACCTCCTGAGAGCCCTTGTGGGTAGCCATCTGTCTAGAGTTTCAGTGGTCTAGAGGAGGAATGGCAACTATTTATGCTGAGTCTGAAGACAGCCCATTTTCAAATTCTTGTCTTACAATTTTCAATCTACATGATATTGTAATTATCACCACTCTACACAAGGATGCTCAATATTTCAGTGAAGATTGTGTCCAGGACCTTTGCATATAGCTAGCTATATTGCCAGTCCTTTTATACTTTTTATTTTGAGACAGAGTCTCACTAACTTGCTAAGTCGCCCAGTCTGGGCTCAAACTTGAAATCTTCCTGCTTCATCCTCCTACGGTGCAGGGATTACAAGCATGTGCACCACATCCAGCTTCAATATCTTCTATTAACCACTTACCTAACTATTATTTAAGCCTCAGAAGACAGAAATGAAGAAAAATCCCCATTGTTTGATTATTTTTCTAAAATAATGATGGCACTTATTTATTAGGTACTTTGTCTCTAGCTGAATCTATGAAGGTGCTTTCCTGCATCAGCTTAATTAATTCTCATGCGAGTCCTATGAAACAGATGAAATAGGTATTATAACATTTACTTTACAGCTTAAGAGATTGAGGTTTAAGAAATTAAATTCTAATGTTTACAAAACTGGCAAGTATCAGAGATGGAGTTTGAATTCAATTGTTACAAGATCTCAAAGCCTGAGTGCGGACCTAACTGAAACGAACCAGTAGGTCTCACAACAGGAATAAATTGTACCCTAAAGAACTAAGATGAGATGGTAAAAACCATGTCAAAGACCCAAACACATCCAGGAGGGGCTGGGAAGCACAAGGACGTCAGAAACAGAAAAAGCATAACCACATGTAGCCAGGCAGATGTCAGCGAAGTCTTGAAAAATTAAATGGCAAAGTGATATTGGAAGAGGTTTTTAGGCAGAGGAAAAATACATAGATTATCGATGATCTTCACTGGAATAATTTGTAAGAAATTGTCTTTGCCTTTCTCTACAGATATCAGATAATTACCCAGCTTTATTCTAATAAGCCTTCTCCCCTGTGAGGAAAGAAATAGGGTACTAATTTCGGCTTCTCATTTGCAGAAGAGGAAAATGACACTTAGAGAATGTAAGCAAATCTTTCAAGGTCTTGTCAAACGTCAATAAAACAAAAACAGAAACTGCAAGCTTGGACCTAGGATTCTTTTCACTTCACGGTCTTTCCCCAAAACCAGTCCCTCATGGAATCACAAGCCTAAGAAGGACCTCTGATGTACTCTGTGCAAATCCTCCCACTTGGACCAGTTTAGACACACTTTTCTTCCCCCTGCCTTTTTTCTAATACAAATTTAGACCTTTCCAGAGGAGAGACTGGGGACATGTTTAATTTTTGAAAACAGAGTAGAGATATCATTGCACCACAATTCACTCAGTAAAACTCAGGAAATCACAGTATGTTGCTTGAAAAAGCTTATTTAGTGTTATTTCATTAAATCTCACACGGAAGGTATTGCAAGAAACCAATAAACACAAATGTGCTGCAAAGGTAGAGAAATGGTCATGGTAGCTTAGTGTCACAAAACTATTTAGCCGCTCAGCGAGGGTTGTGGAAATGACCACGGTCTTCAGCTGTATTCTTCTGAAGGTGTAGGCTGATGCCTAAAAAAGGTTGTTTACAAGGTTAAGTGTCAGAGCTTACCAATTTTCTTCCCCACCTTCTTCAGTATCCATTTATCCTACTTAATCATATAGCCATCCCTCGTTCCCACACACAAAAGTTAGATTTTCTAGTCTTTCTTGTGGCGAGTTGGATCAGGCAGCTGATTTTTGGTCAGTGTAATAGAGTTTTGGGTGCAGCTTCCAAGGAGTGTCCTTTAGGCCTGGAGACTCCTCCTTCTCCCTCACTCTTTTCCTTTCTATTGGTTGGAATGTGAATTTAATAGCTGGAGCTCTAGCAACTACTTTGAAGAATAAGAATAATTACAAATAAAATTCACAGTAGGAGAATAAGAAAGAAGAAATCTTTATACCATGTCTTGCCATACCAGCTTTGGTCTTCAGAGCTTTTGGATGAGACAAGAAAAATACTTCTATGTTGTTTAAATGACTATGCCTTTGTTTTGTTCTATTACTTATGGAAGAACATAATAGAGGTGGCACAACCTCTTGGATATTGCTGTAAGCTCAACTCGCTGAACTGGGGGATTTCTTGTGGTTTCTCTTTATACTTGCTAGTATAGTAACTACTAGCTACAACATTAATTGGCAATTTACCAAGCACTATCTTTACACATTTTTTCTTCTTGTCATTTTAAACTCTTATTTACAGTATTAATTATAATTAGACTTGTCATGTACTTTCATGTATTAAATCTTACTTTTTCTACTTAATTGGGAGCTCTTTCCCTTGTTGAGTTTCACTCATGAATTACAGATATTCAAGCCTCAGTGTACCTTAAGAAGATGTTTTTATTCTTTTTGGTTTTTTGAGACAGTGTCTCATTATGTAGTCCAGGCTGGCTTCAAACTCAAGGCAATTCTCCTGCCTCTGCCTCCTGAGTGCTGGGATTACAGGTGTGCACCACCACGCCCGGCTTCAAGGAGATATTTAACACCTTGGATTAAAAGTTGAAATGCAGTTTTTTT